>JAHZMZ010003544.1:0-14114 GCA_027743805.1 Lepidocyrtoides sp. E14 | reverse complement strand
TATCTTTGATGTTGCATCACTGGAAGGGCAATCATCTCGCAATACTTAATACTTTTACTCTACTCTCTGCTTTGCTCTCCTCTCATGAATATCCAATGATCAAATGGAATCCTACTACAATGAATACTGCAAAACCCCAGTAGGAGAATGAAGCCCTCGGTCTCTGTTTTTAGCTCGGATGTTTCAAAAGGGCTAGAAAAAAATAAAGGCTTATACTAGACTGTTATACAACAGCTAGCAGCCATACAACCTGGCAGTATTATTTAATCCAGTCAGAGAAGAAAAAAAATCAAAAAGCCTAGACAAGAGCAGAGGAACAAGTAAAGCGTGTAAGCCAAAAAGCGTTGATGTAAAGTTCTCTCCAAGTCGGTTGATGGCAGTGGTGGTTATATAATGGTCCCATAATAATAATGACGGTAATGCAAGCGCTACTTACTATAATACATTTTACGTATTAGGTGAACTGGTGAAGCATATATTAGCGTAGTTTGCCATTATCATCATCATCATCATCATAATCCCCATCCTCATATTCTCGTCTCTGGATTTCGGCTGGATGGAATCTTTCACGGTCCTTTTTCTCTTCTGGAATGAATGGATAGAATAGAAAGTAGACTACATGATGTTTTTCTCAAAACGCAAAAGTTCACTTAACTGACTCATGCTGAAAATACGTGTGTGCGTGTGCGTTCCTTGGAATTCACTACTTACAGGCATTTGCTGCCGAGAAAATACTTGGGTTTTGGCTTTGCGACCAGGTCAGAGAGTGAGTGGAGTCAAGTTTAACGAAAACTTTTTGTAGTCAACGAACGACGAATCGTGTACCTCTATCTCTACGTGCATGAGTGAATGCAATGTTTCCAAGAGCCAACTTCTAGTTCCAGTGCTTGACTGACAAAAATATATGTACGAGGAAAAGCATAAGAGCAGCAGATAACATTTTTTTTACTACATTCATATCTTCTCTTCTTCAAATACATGAAATGGATGAATGATTTTTGTTTTTTGACAGAATATTTTTGGAGAGTAGTAAATAAATAGACAGTCATGAAGTTATTTTCCCTTTTGCAATTCCAAAGAATAATAAGTAGCTTCAGGGGAACTATCAGGCTGCGCTCCATCAAGTTTTATTCGCTGCTGCTTTACTGAAATCCTATAACAATAAACATGCTAATTTACAAAAACACACACGCACACACAGAGAGATGATGGCATAAATGAAGAATTCCAGAGGTATAATAGCTACACCCTTTATTTCATTGGATGAAAGAAAGCACTCATCCGCTATTGATTTTCACAGCAGTAATTATAATTCCATGTTATCAGGGTAGACAGTGAATAATGTGCGCTTGAATAACAAAGAAGCAGATCATTATAACATGTACAAACACTTACATTACATTGAAAACTTTAATCTGTCTCTGTAAAAGCCATCAATATCGTAAATAAAATATTTTCAGGACAAGCAAGGTTTTATGATAAACATTTTTTCCTGGCTTAACATTCATGAAATCCCAAAAAACTTCTGCTGATTACATTAAATTAAGTACAATAAATTATCTGTTTCCTGTTGTTGTTTTTTTGCAGACGTACGAAGCTCAAATTTCAATAGAGAATCGCGTGTTCCCCTACATGTCCCAACTGGGCGTCGTCTTTGAAAGGCCACTGGTAAGTTGAAGATTTTATTAGTTTTCTTACTGCTGTTACTACTACTTGTAATATAAGCGTAATTCTATTGTAAAATGCTGTTAGAACAGCAGATAATGCTATTATAACAGTAATAATAACCGATAGTAAAAAAAAATGTCAAATGCCAAGAAACGAAAAAAAAACAGTTTTTATTTTGCCAAGACTCGAAAACGGTTAGTTGAGAAGTTAGAATTACTTGCCGAGAAGTAGCGGTTATACCCATGCTTCTGTGCACACCCTACAAGTAAAAAGTGCCAAAATTGCTCGCAAGCAAAATTGTATCCTGTTGCTTATATAGTTTATATAAAATATAGCGTCATCATTGATGCCATGTGTGGAGTGTAGCCGAACAAACTATTATATGAAACCGATTATTCCGCCACACAAGCTCTTGACTCATTTTCATTTCCTTACATAATATTCAATTCTCTTCGTCTTGGGGGCATGTGTATGCGTTCTTTACTGGTAGTAGTTTGTGCAAACTTAATTTGATTAAGAGCTAAGTTTCAGACACAGACGATGATTTCACTCTACCAACAGTACACAATTTTGTGAAGTTACTACAAAATTTGTTTGCAGATTCAATTATTATCAAGTACTAGTAGCACTCAGCACAGCTCAGCTTAGTGTTCATCCACTGCCAAAAAATTGTTATTACATGGTTTGGCATTAGTGATTGCAATGTCTTCAAATTATGTATTACTTATTTATATGCATTTCAATATTCATGCCTTTTTTTATTACGGCTCTTTGCTAATGATGATAATCATTTGGACTATTAAATATTATGATGATGGTACATCCGCATAGTTTTGTCCCAAAGGAGAATTATTTTTTATTCCCAGTTATGGCAGCATTTAATGTCAGTTATGTTTCAGCATTTTTTTTTTCAAGTGCCCATTCTCCAAAATATTCTTACGACAATTTTAATATGCAGGATTTTTATGTTACNTTTTTTTTTCAAGTGCCCATTCTCCAAAATATTCTTACGACAATTTTAATATGCAGGATTTTTATGTTACACGATGATGATAATGTCTACGACGATGCATGATGATGATGATGACTGATGATGACGCAAGCAAAACAGAAGTCAGTTGTACTTGATCCATAATCCATATCAGTAGTACCTCATTCCATTTTCCTCTCTTCTTTGAATTATTTTGCCAGCTTGCCATGAAATGACACTGACATGAGTCATGTTGTTTTTGGGTAATGAAAGCAATCGATTTGTTTCTTGATAAGGAAATGTCATCAGAATATGTATAATCATTTCCATTTCAGTGTGCTCATCTCATTACGTGTCATCCGGTCAGTAATAGAGAATGACTAATGTTCAATGCCCGTTAAACTAAGTAGATTATACGGATTTTTACAATTAAGTAAATGTCTATCCTACTTGTCACTTTGTTACAGTAGTACAGCCTATAGTTCTACAGCCCGGGTCATTTTTGCCGTTATTAGACGATTGCATCAAAATGACACTAATGAAATAAATCGACATAAGCTAATTAAAGTTTAACCATTGACATGTGAATTGACAGGTCTCTAAACTACCCTTTTTATCCGTTCTTGTTTTTCCAGACTAATCATACCATTCACGCTGAGCTACTTACACAAATGCAGTATATGGAGCAGAATATGACCCACACCGCTGAAACTGCCAAGGCGTTGCGTCAATACTTCAAGGGACCCATTAGTGTTTCACCCCATGATATTGTCCAACTCATAGAGACAATAAGGTAAGCATTCTTGGCACATTTTTTTAGGAAGAAAGGTCAACGACATAAAGTGCAAGCCACATACGACTTCGAGTACTTGTCGTGCTTACAATGCAGTTCTACTTTTATTTTTGTGGTTGTACAGCTCAACCACAAGAATGTGTAACGAAACGAGTCCATTCCAACTTGTAAACTTTTACAACAAAAACTTCCTGAAAGCCAAAAATCAAAGCTCCCGACAAACCGCTACCAGTTTTGATGACTTTGCTTGGTCAATAATAATGATAATCAATCAGAAACCTCATAGTACACCAAACCTATCATCTTCTTCGCTATCGTTTCTTTTATGTGGCTATGGATTACAACCACTCCATACCAAGCTTGCTGACTTTTATTATATTTTTCCAAACCAAAAATGTTTTATCACTCAGAAATCTATTTACTTAGCTTGTTGCATTCCGATTTCTGTTGCTTGTTTGTCGAGCATGATGGCTGGATATGGAAAAATGTTACACCATGGATGGAAAGAGTTTGTATAATCTGCGCACACTCACTCATAAAGTGTGGAATGAAGATTAGGAAAACTAAACTAAATGATCTTTTTTATCCTTTCAAATATTACACGTTTATTAAATAAGGGTGTGTGGTGTGTAAGTTAAAACCGGGCAAGAGCAGCTCACCTAATATTTAGAAAAGGATTTATTCCAAAGATTTTCCTTTGTGCTTCAAAATACCTGATGCTCTCATCTCATCTGCGTCTTATTGTTGTATTCAATGGAGGGAAGGGCTTTCCATATTTCATTTGACCTAAACTTGCTTCATTGCATTTTCCATTCTTCTGGCTGGGTTCCGGTACCTGAAAGCAGTTCATCCAGGAGGATTTACTTTTGGAAAATGAAAATGTATTTTTAATCCCTTTCTGTATCAAAATAACATTTCATGCCTCGTAAAAATATTGTACATCAACTTGTTTGAACACATATATACATATGTATGTATGAATAGGTAGATCCAGTAGTCTAGTATAGTAACCCTAGACCTACAGCTACTTAAAGGGTACCTATGAAAAGGGAAGAGGTGCAGAAGGGAAAAAAAATTGGAGTAACGATACAAAAATGGAGACTATTACACCGTTACGCAATACAAAGAAATGCTATGCACTCAAAGTAATTTCATTGAATCAAATAAAAAACTTGAAAAAATGCTAAAATTTATTCACATCGTTTCCTCTCTTTCACAAACACGAGCATTTTTATTCTTGTTCAAACAACAGACACTGGGCTTTTCAGCTGAACTCTAGGAATTCTCATGCCTTTGCTCGAAACGTTTGTTTTTGTGTTGTGGAGAAGTTGTTAAAACAGACAATTTTTTTTTCTGTTCCTCTTTGTTATTGCTTTCTGTCTACACGCTACAAATAGGAATAACACACGATATACACACCGTATAAATATTCAGAGTAAAAAATACCAAACTCTTCCATAAAGTTTATAGACTATTTGTATATTTACAACAGGCAGCACCATGTATATTACTACAACTACTGGTACAACAACCAGTGACTACTTTTTATTTTATATTACTTATTCAGCCAGTCATGAAAGAAGAAGTGTGAGAAGATGAGAATAAGACAGAAATAGCACACACCTTGATGATATTACTACTTGGCTAAAAAACTGTGGATATGTGCCTATGTACCTAAAGTCTGCGTCTGTATTTTTATATATTCTCTTGTCTCATGGGTGCTTCCTTTCTCTTCTTTTTAGTGCTGGAGAATATATTTATAGCATGGCCAAATAATATTAAATACCCAACCGAGCAAGTACAATGTACCCATCTTGATGTAGCTGCCACTGCATCCAACTCCACTCCACTACATACAAAACTAATAAGAAACATCCGTTTCTCCCTAATAATACATTCCAAGTCTATTCAAAAAGATGCATAAATATGTATGTATTCACAATTCCTCCTTCACTTGGCATGTGTAAGCATATAAAAAAAAGAACTGAAAAATACTCTTCATCTTCTTCTCTTTTTCTATTTACCCTCAGTTCATTCAGTAAATACTTGTGAGCGTCAGTGTGTAGACCTTTCTTCAGAATGACAAAAGTGTTTCTTCAACAACTTGGCTTGTGTTTGCTCGCCGGAGAGGCCATAAGCAAAAAAAAGTGAAAAGCCCGTGAGTTTCGTGTGTAAACAAAGTTATTGAAAAAGTACTTACAAGATGATAATAATAAATATTATGACCAAATCAAAGAAGTAAAATACCGATATATGGTTTTTAGTACAATAAATATGTGTTTTATTATTGCTACAAAAAATATTAATATGCTACAACGCACAACCAATTTCTTCATAAAAAAGACTAGAATATGTACCTATACGTGTGTTATACACGTCTCTTGACGAATAAGACCTACCCGAGAAGTGAAATAGATTTTTGAAGAATCTCTGACGGTATTGAAAATTACTATAACCAAAACCCCTCAGTAAACGAACCGAGATGAAATGTGCCCAGCGAAAGCACTTTCCTTCTGCTACAACAAAGATGGATTCCTCAAGTTTCCTTTCTATTTCCATTTTCTCTCTCTCTGCCTTTTGTCATGTCCCCTTACTTTTTTCAACTTGCTAAAGCCAACATCCATGCATGTATATGTATCTATATATATATAGGTATGTATTTCTTGCTTGCATGATGAAGTTCATAATGAAAAAAATACTGTGGTAGAAGCTACAGTAATACATACAAAAACACAACCTTGCCTTTCTCCTCTTTTTCTTGTTCATGAGCATCATTTTGAGGATGAACTATTATAACATGGCATTACTGTGCTTGTACATACAGCAACGGTGGGTAATACCCATCTACCCCCAGTCGGTGTCTATGGCCTGGTCTTCAAGCTAGTAGTATATTGAATTGGATGAATTTACTTTTATTTCCTCTTTCATGTGTTCTCTCTCTCTCTCTCTTTCTCTTTCTTTCTGTTTTTACCCTTTCCTCTCCCACTTTTTAGCAGAGTAGATATGGATAGAGGGAGAAGATCTCTTCGATGCGTGTCGTGTAATTTATTTCCTTTGTATTGATTTTGTACTACTACGACTGCTATTTGAAATTTTGCCAACAAAACGTATGTATGTACATGTCGTGATGATGATGATGATGATGACGGTGATGATATGGTGGTGGTAAAAACTATGCGAACTATGTGTGAGCCACACACAAACATAAAAAATCTACAACGTAAATAGCAAAGGGGAAAGTGGCGAGAGTTAACCAGCTATATAGTAGGAGTGGACTGGACAAAAAAAAAGAGGATTTTGCTTTTTAGCCTTTCAGCTAAACCGATTCACAGAGAGACTCGACAAATTCTTTCAGTCCTTTTTCTTCACAAAAAAATAGGCTGAAGAGAATGAAAAGCATTTATCCGACAAGCCTTGAGAACTTGAAAAATACTACTTTTAAGTGCATATTATGTGCTTGCTGAAATGTGTATAGACCATGCAATGCACTAACTGTGTGTTTTATTATGCTTTATTGTTGTTATTCGTTGTGCGTTTATGTCTTCTATTTTCTCCATAGGTGGCCCACTACATTGGCGCTCTTGATAATCTTCATAATCTTCTGTGTTGTCCTATTTTATGCCATTGTTCGCCATTCACGTTGTTGTTTTATCACGTAAGTAGCCAACTTTTTTTTCCATCCTAGTATAAAATATATATTACTATATGTGTATTTGACATTACATAATAAAAAATAAGTCACTGTACGCTGCACATTATTATCGAAACAGCAAATTTGCACGATACAGGCGATTATAAAAAAAGGAAAAAGTAGGAGAAAAATAGTAAGAGTTTTTTTTGATCGTGGGACAAAAGAACTTTTGACATATTTTTCAATTTTCAATTCCAAGAGTAGCCTAGCCTATCAAAGCATGTTGAATGAGGAGAAGTTTTTCTCATTCTTTCACTGAGGATTTATGATGCATGACAGAAAATAGCATTGTGTGGATACAATCTCCTCCCACCCACCAACACACACAAAACTGAGACACAATAGGGTGGTCTAGAAAATTATGACTAAATCTAGAATGTACTACTAGGAAAAATGATGTGAAAGTACCCATAAAGGAAATGATTTAATATCTTTCAGGAAATGGGAATATTATCTCCATATGTGCCATAAATACTCTCTGCACTCTGCACATAATGTGCCATCTTCATATGTACATACTTACAAAGAATGCGTGTATGTATGAGCATTTTTTTATCTTAGCAGATGTGTAATTTGAAATGGGAGGATGATTATGAAGATGATGATTACGATGTAATGTTGGCGTAGGTTTTCAGTATTAGGTTTGTTAGCTGTAATTTTGAATTGGTCCCTTGTGTCAGTCTACCTAGTCGGTGCTGTGGTAAGTAATGTGGAAAAAGCAATTTAATTTTTTTCTTTACGTACATACTTTTAACATTTGTCCATTTTAAAAAGTGCACAAGTGTGTGGTTTTTTTGGCTTTGTAAAAAGAGTTTGCTAGCCCACACACACGTTTATTGGCTAAACGTGATGATTGCGATAAGAAATGATTATGCACTGGAGAGTAATGGGTGGAAAATGTTCGTACATCGTTTTTCTAATAGTGTTTATTCTCTTCATTTTTCTACATGTATGGTGCACATCACGCAGGGACTAGCCGATATTTGCATAGACCCAAACAGAGCAGCAATCACAGAGTTGAGTCAAGCATCAATTGCCAGAGAAGTATCGGAGTACTATTTGAACTGCCAGCCGTTTCGAACGGAGTTGTTACCATTCCGGGAGCTTGTGATCGACGGACAACAGTCCCTAGAAGGAGCTCAGCACACGCTCCGAGTTATTAACTCAATTGCTAGCAATTACTACCGTCCTGACGATGTGGATACTATTGTCGACGGTTTGTTCAAAGAGTTATACAATGTGGAAGGCTATCTTGGAGAGGTAAGACAAGTCAAAGTCAACCAACTAACAAGGTGTAATTTATTCAGTTGACTAAACTTATTACTCTTCTTTTCTTGGAAAGAGCTGAACAATATTATTGAGCATATCTGCAGCAACTGTGTCTATGTAGCAACTGGTGCTGCTGCTGCTGCTGGGGCTGCATTATTTTGAAGTGAAGACGGGAAAAGTGTATAAGTGGCAATTAAGATGAAAAGATGTAGTAAATTGCACCATATATTCTTATTTCCCCGACTTTGCTTAACAGAGATTTTCTCCATTTTGTTTGCCCCTCATCATCATCATTTATTTCATCTCTTTGTGCCTTTTCTTTTTTGATTGCAGACATCAGTAAGAGCAGAGTGTCAGCCAGTTCAAGGGTATTGGATGAAAGGTGTGGATGCCGTCTGTGGAACCAGCTTGTTCGGTTTGGCCCTCCTCCTCCTCTCTGCTCTGATCTCAGCCCTCCTTTTCACCCTCCTAGTCGGATTCGACTCCCACACTTGGATTTACATTCAGAGAAGGTATGATATACCGTGAGTCAGAGTCATTATTATTTTTTTGTAATACTATTATTTTCTCTCTCTCTCTCTATGCCAAACATCCTCTGCTAATAATTAATTTTAATTACTTTTGGGCTCACCATGTTAGCTGCTCATTAGCCTTGAGGTGTTTGTGTCATGCATAATAAACCAATGCAGGTGTTTTTCATAATTCTCTGTTGTGATTCCCCAGAAAGCGGTATCTGCAGCAAGAGGAGTGTGTTTCTTTCCTCCCAACCACCTATGACGGAGGACCTAGTGGCACGGGTACTGGCACAGGCAGCACTGGCAGAGGTGGCCGTCGTTCTGGAGGCGCGGGGTCAAATTCACCTTATAATTTAGTTGCCCATTGGGATACACAGCCCACCCCTCTGTACTAAAAGCATTTTTGATGAATAGATAGATAAACTTAGATCGTTGTTGATATTCGTTATAAACATAAATATTACATACTTTCTTCTTTTCTCTGGGATAGAAAAAGAAACACTTACTACTTCTACTACAACACACCTTATGAATCTAATCATTACTACACTAATTTTACTGACTTTACAACTCTATTATCTCTTGTTTTAGCTGTGCTCTCTGCTCTCTGGCTCTGTATATAATTGCTGCGGGTTATCATTTTTAATTATTTTATTGAAAACGTGGAATTTTTTACTACAATTGAGTATGTATATATATATACACCTTCTAACATAAAAAACTGCTTGCAGTGAAAGTTGCTTGTACTCAATGTATACCACTCTTTCGCTCTAGACTCCATTAAGATCAATTTGCTTGATTGGATGCAAATGCAATGACAGATCATTGGGCGAATTAATGGTATTTCTTCTACCTTGTTCCGTGTTTTGGAATTGCATTCGTGTCGTGTCTGTGTGCTCCACTACTATAATCATTTGCATGTCATGCTCATACCGGAAGTAGGCATTTTTCCAAATAATATGCCTTTAGAAAAGGGTAAATACAATAGTAGTTAGTGCAGAGTGAATGTGTAAGTTGTTACAAATTACGGAAACAATAATGAATAAAATATTACTAGTTGCGTGTAGCCTGTGGAACGTAGTTGTTTGAAAACCGTAGTTGGAAGATAATGCTTTTAATTACCAATATTATAGCTGTTTGCTTAACCGTAGCGCAGAATGTAGCTTAGAATGGCTAGTAGTAGAGTAGTATGTAGCTATAAATATTTACTCAACCCATTCACAACAACTTTGATGAGAAGACAGTAAATTTTTTTTAACGTACAATAGCTCATTTCACCGTAATGATTATATTTTTTTCTCTCTGTTTATTTCAGTTCGATGCTAACCCGTGAATCTCGAGTATGATATGATGAGAGCACAAGCTGCTAGTTACATGATTACACAATGTTTTTTTACCATTTTATGACATGTAGAAGTTTTTTTTATCAAGAAATATGTACAACAAAAAATGTAACGTGTTGCATGCATCAGAGCAGTTTCACTACTTCATTTTGACTTTTTTGCGAACTTTCTTGTGTGTCGTCATCAAAAGAGCAAAATCTACCTCACCCACTACTACTACTATATATAGTACTTCATTCAAAAGCATGCATGCTTATATCTTTCTAAATATGTGATGTTTTTGTTTCACTACATTTTTGTGTGCGTAAAATGTTTTTTTTTTGTTCGTACTACTACGACCTTTTTTAAGTATCATCATGATGATCATCATGATCATGAGTGTCTTTTGTAACAACTCCACGCAAATTTATAACCGCTCCTCGCTGTTGTGCTGTTCTGTTGTTCTGGAATGGAATGTGTTGTTTTGAATTCTCTCTATGAAATCTCCTCCTCTCCTCCCTACTTCTGTACGTATTTCACACAATAATTAATCATTGTATCATGCCATCACGCGTGTGATGATCTATAACAGTATTGCAATATGCACTCATGCTTTCTATACGTATATATGTATGCATGCATTATATTTTTAAATGCTCGAAAACTTGAGCACTTAACACTGCTGATCTACACTAATGTACAATCTAATTAATTACACATAACTTAAAACTTATTCACCTCTTTAACATTATCACACTCATCAAAATGCATATTTTTACTAACACATGCAATTAACTTGTATACTACAGACAGCAACAGTAAGAATATTGATCTTTCTTATTTTCAAAAAATATTGACTGGCTTTTCTATTTACTACTAAAAGGAAAATGACGTAGTATTTCGGTAGAAAAGATTTTTTAAATGTAAATTATGTCGACATCAAAACTTATTTAAATCATGTTCAAATTAAATATTATTGAAAGTATAATATATGCATAATATTATATATATCTTCTTTGGAAAGTTCAGAGGTGGCGGTGGGGGTGCTTCCTGATCTTATATATGTATCATATATGTAAAAATAGATGTCTTCTTCCAACTTTTTTTATATATTTTTTCCATTCTTTTATCTTTCCCGTAGCAAAAAGAAACCTATTTTTCTCTTCTAAATTCTTTCATTTGAGTTGCTTATCTATCTCTTTTTCTATGTAGAAAGATTATGTTTGTTGAAAAAAGTTCAATTGTTGGAGTGCTCAGAATTTTAAAGATGATTTTAACAATTTGATCATGAAGCTCACAAGGGCGAATGAATAAGTTCAAAAATCCCTTTATAAAGTATGAGCATCATTGAATAATCCATAAAAATTGTGTCATTTTTTATTCAAGTTTCGAAAAACTTTTTTCTCTGGCAATTGAACTTCCCTGACTAGTAGTTTTTTTGTGTGAACAATCTTGATCAAAAATTGCAAACTAGTATCTAATGTTTTGCCTTTTTTAAAACGTTTACAGGGGCAGGAACGGGGTCGGTCCATCGGGGGGAAGCTATCGGGGGCAAAGTGCCATGGGTCACACCCTCGTTGGACCAAACAATGGCCAGTACGCGACTTTGAGCAAGCAGTGCAAAACTTTAGAAGCAAACGACTTCTACTAGAGAATTAAAAATTTACGTTCTTCCCGTTCCAGTTCTTCTGTCTGTCTCCTCGATGGATTTGTTATGTGCCGAAGTCAGCATGTTAAAGCACACAATTTGTTAGTTGGTTGATCATGTAGTCAGTACATTTGTCTACAAGTCTACATGTCAGAGAGGTGATTATTAAATATTATACCTTCGTGAAAAAATGAACCACTGTTCATTGTGTTAAGGTAGCATTCCAATAGATTGGTATTGTGTGACTGTGAGTGATGGCGGTACAATAACGTGTGTAATTTTTCAAAGGTTCGGTATGAAATATGAACTTGTTAAAATATTCATATTTTAAAAGGATATGCTGCAGCTCAAATCTAATCAATCATAAACCTTATTGACTTAAAAAAACTATACTAAAGAGTTAATTTTTGTCATATGAAATGACATTAATTATAGTGAGAATAATTTAGTCATATCGTCAAAAACTTTATTTATAGTTATTATTATTATTACCAACCTAAAACTACAATATTGTTGTAAACTATTAGTTTTCTCAGAGAGATACTGATGGTTTACTGGTACTCCTCAGAAAGGTTTCTTGTCAAACTCTAAAAACTGAGATCTGCGTACAACAACCAACACATTTACATTTTCAATTTATATTACTAAAAAATCCTCTCATCTCATTCCGTGTAAAATGAACGACTATAGGGCATACATTTGAATGTGTTATTATTTAAACCTTGAAAAACATAGAAAACTCTATAAAAACTGAACACTCCATCCTTTCTCCAAGAAAGATAAAGCTATACATGTCTAAAGTTCAACTTTAATCTCAGTCAAATTTACTACTTCTACATTTAGGCTAAACATAAATAAAAATGGTAAAATGTACAATTTTATACACAGGAAACAGAGTAAATAATTAATTAATTAATATATTACACTTACTTAATTACTTAATTTAACAAGACAACCTGTTTCAATCCGCTCGCAAAACATTATAAGCCAAAAAAAACCTAAAATATTATTTAACACTCTTACTTTCTAAATTTATCATCAATGACCAACTTGCGTAAAGACGTAACAAACAACTGCATCAGCAACACAAAAAAAGTGGAACACGATCATCATGATGATTGGCTTGCTTAAAGAGATTATTAAAACAAACCTATCCCAGTAAGTACTTTTTTTCTCTCAGTTTTCACAAACACTTCTTGCTATATTCCAATATTATACAACGTGAAACCATAAAGTACACTCTTTCATCCAACTTTTTATCTAAAAGTTCCTTTCCAGTCAAAAAGTTATAATAATTCCTAAATCAAAACTTTCTACAAAGCCAATATACTTATGTATCATGTTTCATGAAAGCTACTTTTAACTACAAAAACGAACCGGACTAAAACTTTTATGGCAACTTTCCTATTAAAAAACTACACATACACTACACGCAGTCCTTCATTCAATATGCTCAGTATAATAATGTGAAGTAAAAGAAAACCAAAATTGTTCTTAGGTAGGATAAAAATATATCCTCATTTTCATTCAACTTATTATTAATAATAATTATTATGGTTATGCTAACTAAGATGTAACCAGCTTTCTTCGAAAATGCAGAAAAAACTTGATATAATCTTTAAGAGAAAGACTTATATGAAAAGTTTGTTGCAATGAAAAAGTACGTGACTTGGGTTTCATTCAAGATATTATACGTACAAAAACACAGCATTTGACTAAGTTTGTTATATTAGCTCTACATTATTGTGCGGTATAAACAACGACGACTAACTACACTCTGCATGCTATTAGTAGACACTGTTGCAAGCAAATCTTATTCTT
Source organism: Lepidocyrtoides sp. E14 (assembly GCA_027743805.1). Classification (NCBI taxonomy): domain Eukaryota; kingdom Metazoa; phylum Arthropoda; class Collembola; order Entomobryomorpha; family Entomobryidae; genus Lepidocyrtoides; species Lepidocyrtoides sp. E14. Next base: position 417 of record JAHZMZ010003544.1, on the reverse strand, counting down.
AATGTTTTTATACTGATAAAACAAAGGATATAATATTATATGATCTTATTGTATACGTGCCATGCCATGATACCTAGTTTATTTGTAAAAGATTTGCTTCAAAAAGACTTCCAGGTATCGTTTTGAAAATATGTTAGTTAAATGTCAGGGCAGGGAGGTAGACAACATGCTTTATAAAATGTGAGTTTCTTCGCATTTTATAGTTTTGAAGTAATTATTCCGAAAGTTGGTAAATGTTCCAATTACACTACTAAGATGATTCAGTAAAAGGGGACATGTGTAGGTATGCATGATTAATACGCAATGTTTTTCATATTTCCCATTTTGATACCTAAACATCTACTCGAACTTTTATACTGATGCGTGTTTGTGTGTGTTCTTTCAATTTAGATAATAAATGAGGAGTCATGTTTGAAA
>JAHZMZ010003543.1:0-38956 GCA_027743805.1 Lepidocyrtoides sp. E14 | reverse complement strand
CTTATTTCCACAGAGCGACAAACTATTTGACTAAACCCAGCACTGCATAAAAACTATTACCAATATTAAAAGGCTTTCTCCTGTAGTATGTATGTACACGTTGCTCGTTCCTACTCTTTACATAACTACGTACAAAACCTTTTTACTGTGTATTAATATAAATAGATACATAAATGATAATATACCTACATAGATATACTCAATCCCAACTTATTACATATTAGGAATACATGTTCCGTTCTTAATATTATTGAAACGGATACGCTCTTCGTGTAAACCTTTTTGATGTTCGTCAGCAAAAATCAAACTTTCACCATATTTTTGCTTGAAAGCATAGTAATTTCGCCACTTTTTTCAGCTTTCCTCAACTGTCATTTTCCGAACATCAAGAAATTCATCTAATCAAACTGCAATTGTTATATTGGTTGACTTTAAGTGAACAGTAAGACTTCAATATGCCAAAAATGCACAGAATACTTACATAGGTATTTATTTTGATACCTATAGTCTTGTACATGAGTACATAAGTACGTATACGGTTGCAAAACATCTAATGTAATAACATATCAGATCATCATCATTTCCAAGTGTATAAGCAAGAAATATGTAGTACAATTTTGCTTGACTTTCACTACTTTCCAACACCGTTGATTTAGATACTCGAGTAACCCTGCTGGTTTTTTCCCTTTCAAATGAAGGGGAAAGTATAAATACTATCTGATATATGTATATGGCTTTAGCCTCTTTTTGAGCTTTTGGTATCGCAGTGCAATAGTAATGGTAATGATGATAATGCCTGTCTAATAGTGAAATACAAGATTTAAGTACAAGTGGTGATACTCATGTCAAGGCATGTGCTTATTTTAAGAATGTGCTTATTGCTTCTCTGTTGTTGTTTGGGCTTACTGAATTGTGTATAAACAGATCCACAATTTACGGGTATTATTATCATTTTTATTTTAATGGGCAAAGAAGGATAAAGGATATTAATTCCGCTCCAATAATAACATAATAATTTTGATAATATACTGCTACATGTATACATTATTCTATCATTGAACTCATAAGCACGATAGGAAAGCTAAAAGAGAGCGTAGTGCAAAATTTAGTATCCAGGAAAATACACAAGTAACTTGTAATAATGAATGAAGAAATAATAAAAAGTGTTTTATGTTTGTTTATGCTTTTATCATTTGAATTGCTTGACAGTTTATGTTTACATGCTTGCTATAAAAACATCAAAAAGCATAATCAGAAATTTCCAGGCCTGCTCTTATTTTTCGCCACTACTGTGTATTCAACGCAACGGCTGTCCAGCGTTTTTGTATAAGATGATTAAATGAAGTTTCGTGAAGACATTAAGCAACTTTGTACTGTACTTTATATTCTCAAAATTTGTACCATCGTCACAGGGAAGTTTGTAAGTTTATCTTTTACCACAGTCCCTATATAGCTATTAGAATGATGTCAAGGAATTTCGAATAAAACCATAAAAAGTAAATGATTGACTAGAGCTACAAAAAGAAAATAAATTGGATAAAATAACTGTTGGTGAATCGAAAACCGAGATTTGGAAGCAGGCAAATTCTAGCATTTCAGTGAAATTCAAATTGCAAAAAGCGTATTACGTACATGTTTTAGACAAGTATGTACTTAAAAATAGAGTTATGATTTAAGTACGCCATCCGGTTTTGCGCAAACAAAGAGCCAAAAAAGATTATTACAGAAATGTGTCTCTCGTTCCTTTTCGAAATAATACTGCTTGATGTCTCAATGAAGTTCACAAAGTTTTGCAGAATGAATGTCTCAAAATTAAACTATTCTCACAATCAGTTGAAACTTAACAAATAAACCCAACTGACGAATGCCGGCAATCTCTATTGTTATATATTTACCTTCCATAAAGACGACAAAAAGACCCTGAACGGGAAATGTCACGCAGTAAAATATGAATTAATCCCGGATCGGAGATTATGGACCATCTAAACAAGACCTCAACTTTTACTTTCGCTCCCAGCCCAACTTGTTAAAGACATGAGAAATCAGATTCTGCCGAGCAGTAAAACACATTTTCCCAGCATCACGGGTAACCGTTGCTGCACTGTGCAACCAAAAAGAAACTTCTCTGTATCTTATCTTGTGCTTTATTTTAGCACTAGAGCAATTAATTTTTAGCTTCAGCCATCAAAAGAAAACACATTCTTCACTTTAGTTTCCCAAATATAATGAATCTATTGACCGTTACTTGAGTATCATCACCCGCATTGATGAACACATCATATGTATCTATGTGGTATACATATGAAGATGTATAAGCCCTGCCAAGTGAAAAGGCAGAAAATGAAAAAAAGGGTTGGAACAATGGAACGGAACTCTATGAAGTCGTAACAAGGTTGAATGGATTTTTTGGCTGTCTGAATGGGAAAAAGTGGTTGAAAAGCCATCATGAGGAACCGCGATAAAATGTCTACATTATAAAGTGCCGCTCCCTAGTACAAAAAAATTGATTGTGTACATCACAAATGCCTGAAATACTCCAACCACTTCACATCCAAATCGTTCAACCAAATAAGCATTCCTCCAAGAGAGATATAGAAGATACAGACTAGCAATATATGTATATTACAGCTTGACCTTTTTTTGTTGACTTCAACAAGACGACCTCCACCTTTCCACAACATGATTTTCAATCCAGAGCTTACGTAATTTACCACTTATATAAATACAACACTCGAGTTTTTATATGCATGTGCCTTTCGATTTGTAGCATTCCTGGTCCCGGTACAATTCTTAAATTGAAACACCATGAAGAGCTGGAGTTTTTTGGAGTGCGTAGGATCACATTTACGTCCGAGGAGGCTTTATGTCTATGGACCTTCTGAAACATCAGTCGTTAGTGCAGTAAAAGCCGTTTTAGAGCTATCTACATGGTCACATTTCAGTTGACATATAAAATAGAATGGTAGCTTTATAAAGCCAGCTTGAAATTAGTATATATCTATTCGTTTCATAGACACACTGCACAATGTGGACACTCGTTGTAGCTGCTCCAATCCAAGCAGTCGACTTTTTTGCGATGTGACCATAAAATAAAATGCCGTCTGCTGACTACTATCAACTATCACACTAGTCGAAAAAATATATAGACATTGATGCATAAAAAGTCTACCTTAAGGTGAAAAGAAAAGTATACTAACTTTTGTCTGTTTGGCTGGCGCAGAGTGTGTTCTTAGTAAAAATGACACATGATAATAACCGAAATAGACATGTGATACTACTACTAAAGGTGACAGGGGCGATTCCTTGCCATTGGATAATGCATGAACCTTTGATTTTAACTGAGAGAAAAATCTGCGTGTTTTCGTTATTATCGTCAATAGAACTTTGTATGATTTCCAGCATGAAATTATATTATTTTCGAGGATCATAGAGTCTAGCTAAGGGTTTCTTGTTCGTATTAGGGTAATAAAACCGAGATAGAAATTTTAAGGCCACTTCTGGCAAAGCCAAATATGGCCACCAAAGTTAAAACAGGAAAAGTGGTGATATCCCGCTTCACTTTTATAATAAAACGATTGCTTCATTTTCTAGCATGTGGAATACAATATAGTATGGGTGAATGGACGATTTCACGTGGTTTATGACCACTGGCTATACTGACACTAGCAATATGACTATTTTAATGCACAGTATATAACAGTGATGGCAAAAGGAAGCAATATTTGATGGGTTTTCAGTTGACCACGTCAGAATAAAACAGTAAAATGATGAAATTCTTATACCATTTCCTTGTCCTTTGAGTGATCATGTCCATTTCATCTGCCATTTTCCTAAGAACACTAAAATGTGTTATCTGTGTTAGCAGTAACGATGTCATAACCGCCAAACAGTGGGTGGTGTTTTTTCTTTGGCCCTTTCCGTAGTTTTTTGAGGGCAAAGATAATAAGTGCTTTTGCAATAAAAAGCAAAGAAATAAATGATGCCATAAGACTTTGCACATAAAATTAAATAAATAGAAACATCCATTTTTCCCTTGGCAGACCGACATGAACTGTGGTAGCAATCTTGTTTCATGCAAATATATAATTTTTTGTTTAAAACGAAAGATCAAAAATCAATCAAACGTAAGAATTTTGTCATAAGTACTTTGAAGCGTCATCATATTTCTTTGTAGCTTTTATGCAAATACAACAACAAAGCTGAAGCATGAGTAATAGTAGTATCATGATGTAAGCGACTATATATACTAAAAACTGGAATGAAGATGTTGATTAGTGACAATTTTCTTCGAATGACATCAGCATACTGTCGTATCAACTTTCTTCCCATCAACTTTTCAAGAGATTCGAAAAGTAATTTTGTTTCTGTACAATACTTCACAAAATTAGAGCGTAATATTTGGTACCTCATGCAAAAAAATTAAAACAGTAAAATATTAGCCTTGCATTGTACATTTGAGATTTTTGTGCTTCTTCGACTATCTGTGATTCATTTCACTTGTTTTTGCCAGTACAACAATCGTGCAAAATGCGGTATCGAAACCCCCTGATATAATAAAAAATTCCCGTTGTTATTCCGCTAAAAGGTTTTTACAGACATCCCAGTGTAGTGGAACGGATACATAAAAAGCATGCATCTCTGTTTCCAACAGGAAAAGTGCCTACATTTCCATTAATGTTTGTCAAGTTGATTCGTAGAACTGAAGGTATTACCAGAGTGGCATATGGCATACCACTAGTCAACTAAGTCGAAAGGGGAAGAAAAATGAGTAGAGGCAATTTGGATGAAAAAGAAAAGGATGCAAATCCTTTCTTAGAATTTATCACTGCAAGATTACTGCTGTGTAACAAAGCAATAGTGAGGATACTACATCAGCAGCAGTACGCTTTGCCACATGATAATAACACGTGTTACGATGAGGGTATGTCTAGTTAAGCAGCTCTGGCATCAAAACGATCTGATATATGGCAATAATGTATTTCTAATTTTTTGGCTTATCACAAAAGGGGATGATGAAAGATTCAAAGATACGAAAGTACTAGGTTTATTTCTTCGAAAGGGAATTAAAGACTAATTAAGAATAAAGAGGAATCGCAAAAACAATTTTGTTTTGTTGAGACTGAAGAAGGGTACTTGCTTTCAAGTATAATTCCTAGTAAAGAAGAAAGCATAAAGATAAAATGGATCTGTAAATACCACAAAAGCTGGAGGCTTCAAAGCGAGTAAACCTTTTGTTGGTTTGGCCACGTGGGTTTATATTATGTAAACGTAATTAGTTCTCTTGTCAATACGCCCCCTCAAAGAAAGCCACTAAACTAATGATTTATAAGTTGTGATCCAATTGTAAGAAGTTTTTTTTAGAATGGGGTTCGCTTTCTTCCAAAATGCCACAAAGTGAGAGGACATTTATATTAACAGTTGGATTACATGCAAGAGAATTTCCATTCGTAATTTGTTTTCCAGTACTTTACAAAAAATAGTGGAATCAATTTATCGCGGTCTAACCAGTAAACTTGCTGCTTTTACCAGTCGGTATTTTAAAAATCGGCTTTAATTAATGTTAATACAGGAGAATTATGTGATTTGTTTTAAAAAAAGAAATATTATATTCATTTATTCAAGTATCTTGAATCGTTGAACTGTCATGTTGCTTTTTTAACGACAATGAGATTTCAGTTTAAAAAATTGATTATAAAGAAAACACATTTGTCGAGTTGGAGTCACAACCGACAGCAATAGATCCGATAAATGCCAAATTTGCATCAATGTCAGGTATAAGTTGAACTTTCTTTTGACTTTGGACACACCATGAGGAACCATTCAAGTGGCTACCTTCATAAAACGTGTAATTTGCCCATCCAGAGGTGGCAAGGGACAATACTGGAAACGGTATGTTTACTGCTACAGTATCATTTCCGTTCACCAGCACTTCAGCACCATGATAGTTTGCTTTTGAGTAAAGACTGACACTGGGTAAATCTGTGTTCTTGTTTCCCAGATATCGCATGGAGTTATAATTTGAGAAGATACGATTCTGACATTTTGGTGTTGCGTCATCCTGATCAATTAAAAATGCTATTCCTCCATCAAGGTTGAAATTGTAATTGGTATAAAAAATAATCCTGCAAAAAAATCAGAGATGGTCGGAATTAAATTAAATTTTGCTTAATTTGAATAATATGAATTTGCTGAAATCATTATTTAACTTCCTTAATTTTTATGAACTCACCATCCAACAGCACAAAAGGATGAAGTATTCTTTAAAAAATCCCTATGCTCACTCAAATTAGCGTAATGCCTGTCCAATGTCAAATTTCTTCCCCCTTGATTTGCCTCGGTATACAGAGTTATGTATTGCTCATTGCAGAAACTGCTGCCAAACAATAACGTCACTGTGAAGGCCACAAGTACGGTAAAGAGTTTTTGATTCATTTTAAGAAAATTTGACAAAATTTAAGAGCCAAACTTAAAATATCGCTGACAATCAACAATTTAATCGTTGAGACTCCCGTTTCCTAAATGTAGTCAACTTCCCAGATAAGTGATATTTTATACTATTTTTAGAGGATTGACGGAATGAATGGAAAAGATGGAAAAATGTCATTTTATCCCTTGAAGAGGATTAGCTCAACTGACATTTCATGAATGCATTTCACTGTACAACGTGTATGTAATCGATCAATCATTGGCTTGACACTTGTTTTGATAAAGACAAGCCATGTAATTCGGTCTTTGGGAAATTTGCGGACACATAAACGTGCGTGAATTTGATTGTGTTACCTATGTGCAGAGTCCATTGTGATAAGTTTTTGTAAAACATGTAACACGAGAAAATAGACAGGTTGTGACGATAACCCTAATTTTTTTATTAATACTCATCGAACACTTGGAATTTTAATTGATTTAACAATCATTTATCGCTATTTTTGGTGCATGGATTAGTGTTTGGAATTCCAGAAATTATATGATAACCAGCATAATAAAAGTCAAAATGGGGACCAAGCAATTGACATTCCCTTTCAGCTTCCTACGTTTTTCGCTTTGAAGTTCTGGAGCAGAGACACTGAAATCATACGTATTTTAAATTTTAAATCATTAGGTTACAGCCATGAGCAGTTTATCTTTGATATTCAATTTCAATGGAAATTGAAAACAGTACAAAGTTTTTTATACTGTGTGTGTACATAAATAGCTTGGCAGCATGTACCCATGTGCCTGCAATACTATGGAACTGCAAACAACAGCAATGACGTCATCTTTTTCCCTTGACTTAACGACTAACAACACGCTTGCGAAATCACAAAGTAATCGTTTTCGTTCTCGCACCACAGTTATAAATAATTCCAGCTAAAGTAGACATGTCAAACTCCTGTTTTTTCCTCACGTTCTAGACTTGGAAAAACCCACATAAGCCGCAGCTAATCTTGAATTGATGAAACCAAAATAGAGATAAGATTTAAAAGCGAGAATGATTATGATCTTCTCCTCTGGGCAAATAATGAATCGCAAAAAGGAAAGACACGTTCAATATTATGATGAACCTGTCTCTGCAAAATGGTAACATTTTGACCAGTTTCAATAACGTTTTTATATACTTTTTGGGTTTGAATTTATCCGCAAGAAAGTTCTCAAGTTCTTGACTGTTTTGTAACAAAGGACAAATAAGGATCGTTGAAAAAACATCCGCACATAAATATTTACAAAGGAAGACATTCTTCAAAGTTGTATTGACATGCTTCCATTTGGTTTGGCTTAGCCTGGTAGTCTACTCTATAAAGGAAACTTTGTTCACTGGTTGTATTTGAATTAGGTAGAAGTCTGAGAGTTTCCCCACATGCATCACGACAACTTTGTTTACTTGGCTTACGTTGGTTGGAAGGAATTACCTTCTACTCCCTCCTCCCAAGTGAAAGTAAGTAAGCGAAAAGCTCATAAACTTTTATCATAATCATCAAGTCGTATCAAAGTCCTTGAACGCAAAGCAAACATAGAGCCATAATAGTGTGTAATAGTGGTGGTGTATAATCTCTCTGACACATTGAATACATTCATTTATCTTATCTATTTCAACCTCGTAAATCATGCATAAAATTCAACCAAAAAATGGTGTCCTATACAAAACACTTGCTTCCACTCTATGCAGCTCTAATGACGATCATATTTTGATCATCATCTCATCATCATTTTCACTAGGACTATTCCATTACCAAAATATTACTAACAACAACTTATTCATATATATTTTGTTGAAGGAGGACTAAAATGTCACCAGAAGCAGCTACTTGTTTTAACTTCAACCTGCATTACTACGCTTATATTATATAGACTATTTTTACAAACTTTTATTTTATTTGAGTATGAATCTCTAAGCCTCAGGTGTCCTTATGAAGATCTGACGCTGCAAAATAATAAAATTATTTAAGCAAAACCACGTAGGTTTATAAAGACATGCAAACAACTTTGTTTGATCAATAGGTACTCTTTTCCAGCTCTGTATCCCACAGGATCACGTAATACTTGAAACGACACAGTAGTGTCATCTTAAGCCAAGTAGAAAATATCATCATAAATATCTATTTGTACTACTTCTACGTGTGTAGTGATCTTGAATTGATTTAAATTTCAAATATTTGCTTCCTATAACATGTTTTGATAAGCTCCTTTGAAGTTTATGATGTGAGGAAATGTCAATACGCTCCATCCACAAAGAATTAAATGAGTACCTATGTATTACAGCGAAAAAAACGTGAGGTTGTAAAATTGTGTTTCGGAAAGGAAACTTTAAAACGTGGCGATGATATACATAGATACCCTTGCCAGTGTTGCGGATTAAATAAACTGCTTCGCCTTCTAAAGACAAAATTTCAATAATTGAATCACTGTCGTTAAATAGTCAAAGTAAAATCTATTCTTGAAAAACGTTCATGTAGTCTAATTCTAAAAATCATGCATACTGACATCATCATCCAAACACTTCGATAATGCGGCATTATTGTACTCCACCTCAGTACATACAGCTCTTAGTAGCTCCCTACAATTTTTCTCACTCCACCACTCTCTCTACAATTTCTCCCTCGTTTATTGTCATGTATCATTATTTCCGCTTATAAGCCGTTCATCATCACACGTATGTACACATATGAAGAGGTATGCGTTAAGGTATGATGTTGTTCCACTACTCTGTTCATGTTCATGTATTTATTTTTTATATTGAACGAAACTCGACTTCAAGTGGAATGATTCATTGACCTGGTCCACACACACACACTCAGCATACAAGCGTGGTTATAAATGTAGCCACTACTCACAGGAAGGAATGCGAATACAATGTCTTCCCTACTCAAATATATAACTTACAAGAACATGTTTCAAGTAAAAAAAAACTGAAGCGACAAGAATAAATATATTTAGTGGTGGTAGCGGCAGTGGGGATGGTAGCCTGCTCAACTTTCGCCTACCATCACCAACCAATATACAATTTGGAAATGATAGAGAGCAGCAACCAAGAGAAATAAAAGGAGTCAGAGAGAAAAAAGAATGAAAAGGAAGAGAAATGAGTTTGAGGACGGAATGAGTAAGGGTGGGAAACTAGAAGGATGACCACATCTAGCAGAAAACATATTATCGTCATACGTTTTCTGTCCTCAAACTTCTCATGTGATCCATGTTTTAATGCACAACTCATGTGTATTTACTGTGTACTTGTACAACTTACAACGTTACAACAGCTTTGCACCCTGTGCAATTTATGTATTATATATGTTTACACAAATTACAAGTAGTATATATTTCTGTTTCTGTTTATGTGGAGAAGCGGTATAGTATAATCTCACCAGCACATGACGACAGACAGACTTGCCACTACTATCTAGATTGCGTATAATATTATTATTTTTATCATGTATTCTTGTACCAAACCTTGTGCCCGTCGTCGTCTGGTAAGTATTCATTTCTGGTGACTTAAAAAATACACAGCAACAAAGAGAAAGGAAGGCAATGCCTGGGCATTTTTTGGCACAAGAATTACACCTTACATGGTTTATCAATCCCGTTTCATTTCTGGTTTTCTCCCCACTGGACTTCGGGAAAAAGTACGCCTGCTACTGACTGATTGTGATTTTTTATGCTGAGAAAAATGGCTACAAGGACATATTGCAGATATCTTGGAGGAGTTAGAGCGAACGAATGAAGAATAAGAAGCTTGAGTAACAGCCAGACCAATAAAAAATATTGTATATACCACTACAACCCAACACCCGCAATGAAACATGCTGAAAAAAGAAGTGTGGTAAAGTGGAAGGAAAAGTACATAAAACACTTTGGAATAAGCATACCTACATACTATAAGTGTATTATGTAATATATTATGACGTACATAGAAAGTGTAAGTAGCCAGAAGTTTTTTTCCTTGGGAGTAGAAACATTCACCGCAATACTGGACATGGCTTCCGGGAAATCACTAAATGCATTAATATTGTATGCAATTCAATGTTCTGCTATCTGTCACAAAGATTAGATCTATCCAGCTCAACTATCAACAATTTGTATTGCATTATAGCTTGTATAAAAGAATGAAACGTTTATAAAGACTGAAATATTCTGGGTTTGTATTTTCTCCCTTAACTAGCATTCTTCAATAATTGCTCTCTGTCACCAGCACTTTGAGAAACAAATAACAGTTCTCAACACAAAAATTACATTTTCTCCAAATCCGTTTCTCATCATTTTCCTGCTGAACTTAATATGGCCCTTCTGATCGCAATCCGCCTTCTTGTCCAGCCCATTTCCTCTCTGCATTATTATTGCATTACAACCTACCACACATTTTTCATGGGAGAGTATTTTGGTAAAACCGAAAAGGTCCTGGGCTCAGTATATGTATATTATGTACATACACAGAAATGTCGAGTCGTGTGGTTTCTGTTCTCAGATAAAATTTCAATTTGCTAATCAAATAATGTGTAAGGCAATTTATACACTGATTTGTCATTTGGTAATTCTCATAGTTGTTGTAATTGAATTTTCTAAATTACTATGAACCATAGGTAAACACGTATGTATGTACAAACCCGGAAAAAGTTTTATACGAAAAAGAGTGGCAATATGTACCTATGTACCACCATGCTGATGATATGTGGCTGTTAATTAAGGACGCGACCAAAAATAAAATAAAAACCATGTTCTCCTGAAATCCTGCCATACGGTATATAAGCAAGTTCCCTCCACTGACAAAAAATATGTTAGATTCTATTACTGTTTACATTACGCACACTAGCATCACTTTGCTTGGCGTTGCATAGTAGGACAGTTTATCATGAGAAGTTTTCAATTTCCTCTCTAAAATTAGGCAAAGTTTGACTGTTGGTAATGTCGTGAAAATTCTGTTGAGAATGAAGAGATAATGTTAATTTTCGTGCTTGCCGTAATAATGTTGCCGTAATGCTATTGAGGAACACACACTATATGCGCACAATTTACACTTTACAACACGTCAGTAGTAGTGGTTGGTTGTTCGTACCACCAACAAAATTCTGAAAAGAGAGCTATGAATCTTAGAGATTCAATTTTGACTACAAATAACATTTCAAAATGGCTTGTTATCAGCTAGTATGGTTGTAGATGGAAGCCATAATGGAATGAATGGTTTGTGGGAAAATGAGAAAATAAAAAAGTGGTTTTAATATATGTAATATAACCATCGTCTCTCATAGCTTAAAGCTTTAAAATATTTACATGTAATACACATATATGGATATGTAACGTCATACTATTAAAATACGTATGTACATTGGTAAAGACTGATGTAAATCTAATAAAAAATTAAATACGTGACATATGTTTACTTCGAAATGCGTTCAAACAGCAAAGGATATAAAAGTAGAGCGTTTTCCCTAAATAATGTCGAATCACTGGATGTAGATGGAGGGAGAAATAAAGTGAATATTAGGGTGCTTCAAGGCGAATATAGACTACCTACGCATATTCTGGTGTAACGAAACAGAAAATAGCTAGTTTCAATATCGAATTCTCATCTCTTCGTATCCTATCCTTTTTGCTAAAAAAAATGAGTGTGTGTGAGAAAAAATGAATATGTTACAAACTGTGATTCTTACCAAAAGAAGAGGAAAAAATTACCCAAGCAAAAATTCATATTATCAAATTTATTGCCTTACCCAGAAAACCCAACTTTTAAATTGATTTTACTTTCTTCATCCACCAGAAACACAAACGGTAGGGATTATTATAGTTTGTAAGGTATTTTGAGAAATGAAATCGTATATGGACTGAATAGTTTGGAGAATAAAGTTTCTTGTAATAAATCTTTGATTTCATAAAATATTATTACGTTAATTTCTCCAAATTTTTATTAAAATTTGATATATCAAGCAATGCTTATAGTGTATGTCTAGTTTGGTAAATGATTTTTTGCTACAAATCTACAGATAAACAACCACATTTACATAATGTGAAGAGGGGAAACATGAGACTGAAGACAATTTTGTACGTCATAAAAGATGGTGAAAATCTTGTGAAAATAGCTGTAAAAAAGTTTAATAAAGTAAATTAATTTCTCTTCACACACTGTGGTTGTTTGTTTCGGAATTAATTTAAATATAAAATTAAGATTGCTATATTATAAATGCAAATGAAGATTTACTCATCTAAAGTATCCTAATCTCAACTGTATAGTTTTTAGTTATTTTCTCCATGTTTTCAAAAATGATTTTTTGTTACTTCACATTAACATTATTCAGTTCTACTTAGCTGTCCCTTCCATCTGTACACGATAATATTATTACACCATGGTCCTCATACTTTTTGCTTACTGCACTCACAATACGATGCATAAATTCTTGTAAATTCAAAGAAAATAGTGAAATGAATGCGACATTTTTCATCTTATTTCTTTGTTTACGCATTGCTGCAAACGCATAACTCATGTTGGGAGAGGAGGAAACGTTGTTGAAGAAGTAAATATTTTATTGTCACATTTTTGGGACAGTTGTTGTGCATGTCAACGATGTTTCTTCCGTTTCCGTTATATGCTGCTTGCTAGAGAGAAAAGAGAGGAGTAGCGGTGGTGGTGGTGGCTGTGATGGCGTGGCATTTGGCAATAAAAGTCGTTTTCTCTTTCCCACTCTTTTTATTTACTCATACATACATATTATTCGACATTCTCAGAAGGCTTATTGTTAAACTCTTATGTGTGTATGAAAAACAAACTCTTTTTGAAAACGAATGGAGGAATGCACATAAGACTACATATGCATACGTATGAATACTTTCCCAAAGGCAGAAACACTGTTGCACATTACTGAACCACTAGACCTCCAAGAAACGTATTATTTTTTACTCTCTTTCTCTCTCCCATTCTTTGTTACACTGTACATCATTACGATTGTACCCAATGCTTCAAACTGAAAGATTTGCTTTACAATAGGAAAAAACGAAGATGAGAGCAAAGTCGCTGACTTTCATCTGAAAGATTTTTTTTAACTTCAAGGCGGCTCATCCGCTCTTTGTCATTGTATCAAAAGGAAACTGGTATTTTCGTTTGGAGACAAATGCGAGTTATTTGGCATATTTATATTGTGTAGGTATGTATATAGCCTAAGACACTCTGTCTATTTGACTTTTGATGAGATGAGCCACTTTTGTCTGTTACATAAATATCCACCAAATATGTATGCTCGTGTGATCTTTAAATAAGCGAGAATGTGTGGTTTTGTATTCATAAGTATGCATATGCATGTGGTATTTTTGTGTAATGGCATGCACAGTCACTATCATCATTATAATGATAGTGTATGCAAAGCGTAAAAGAAAATGACGCTGCGCATCGGTGAAGACGGAGAGGAAGACGCTGGCGGAAGAGGACTGTTATGATGAACTGTTTCAAAGAAAGGAGAAAGACTTTGATGGTACTTCATCTTTGTCATCAAACTAGAAAATGTTTAAAGAATCATCCGATTTTTATTCACTGCAATACAACGACAAGCATTTTTTTGCCTTAAAAGACTCCAAACTGAAAGAAACAAGTGATAATAAAAAGTGATTTTTCTTTTCTCCTTGTTGCTTTACTTGAAAAAAGAGAAAAGCTTTTTAGTACACACTTTTTTTCCTTTTTTCTGCAAACAATAGTAAACGTAACGAGCTTCAATAATAAGAAAGTTTGAATGCAAAAAAGCGTAAAGTATAAAAATGATGTCGCATAGTTCTACTACATGCCTAATATATAGAAACACAACTATCAATGATTAATGGTTGAAAATTACGAGTATCGTGCATGTACTTTTCCAGTTACTGCAATTCAGTTGGATCATAGACTAACTTTGGTTTCCCCTTATTTTAATGCAAGGATATTCCGACTCTTTGGCTCCGGCACTATACTGCTGTGTATGTATTGTTGGCTGGTTTATTTGGGAAATCCCATGAGATTATTACACTAGTACAGATAGTCCATACTACAAGTAGACACACATGGTTGAAAAGAGATAGAAAAATATAGAGGGAGAAAATTCAGTAAATCGTTTGTCGGAAAGAATAAACATTGAGTTTTTATTACATTGTTTTTCTCGGAAATAGTAGCAACAGTGGCATTTGTAATAGTAGCCAATTCAACACCAAATCAAATCCAAGTCATAATCCCTTTCATCGATACAGATATATGATGAAAGTCCAAACCCATAAATTAGGTTTTTGTATTAAACCGCTCCCATAATCCAACTCTGTTGTAAGTGCAGCAACAATGCTGTAATGCGTTTCTCTCTTTCCCGTTCCCAAGAAATCGCTCGCTTACTCACGTGAGAAGGATATTAGTAGCAAACGATAGAGAGAGAGGAGAGAGAGAGAGAGAAGACGTAAAGAATAAGAAGAAAACTGATGTAAATCCATTGTAGTGTATCCTTATAAAGCATTTCTTCTATCTCCTCTCTCTTATTCACTAACATTACAGAATTTTCAGTGGCACAAAGTAGATGAATCGTCGTCGTAATCTGAAGCAGTTCACATTTGTCAAAAATAGGGAAGAAAGGGAAAAGTGATGAGAACGGCAGCGGCAGCAGTGGTGCGAACGGTAAAAGCGCCGGCACCAATGGAGAAAAAATAAAGAATGGAGCAAAAGCCGTAAAATTCTTGAATGGATTAGTGTTTTCTATTCTCATGTGATACTATAAAACCTTTTTGAAACAACTGCCGACCATGCAATTGTAGCAGAGCAAAAAGATATCATTCATATCATCGTGATCATCATCATTTTCTCCGCTACTACCATACCAGCATGGTCATGAGTCTACCAAAAAGTTGTTGTCGGAATGCTGGCTGGCACAATCCACATCACCATTTTGTATTTTAAATGGGGCAAAGAAGGATAAGAAGTGGGCATGTACACTGTATACTTTTACAACATAACAAACAATTTGAAGGTGGTATATAAATATTATGGAGAATAGCTAACATACCTATAATATGCATTAATACTAACAGAATAAAAGCTTGCTAGAGCAGAAACGGTTTTTTTGCGTGTGATAGTAAAATGGAAAGTTGCTCAAAACCTCCTCCTCCTCTCTTGACTTTCTAACGGTAACATTGCACTGGTTTCGATCTCTCTCCCAATACCAATGACTGTTTCAAATCATGTTGCTTCAAGTAGACAAGTGACTGACTGAACAAAGTATTCCTCCTAGTATTTCTAGCTTTAAGAAAAGTAGAGGAAAACAAGAATAAGAGAGAGGATGTTAAATACAAAGGATAAAAAGTCATACGAGTCTTTTATTCCTCTCTTCAGTCATTACAAAACTGTAGATAATGCTTATTCGACAAGGACAAAGTATGCATCAGTTCCTATAAGAGACATAATATAGTGTACACTTCTCTCTTTCATATCATATTATGTATGTATAAATCGCTTAGAAAACTCGACCTCTTCTCCTCTACAAAATTATTTGGATTATATAATAGTAATATGAAACATAAGTTTACAATGGAACCATATTTTAGATGGACATCTGTAGCTCAGTTATGAACATATAAAGCAATAGTAAACCTCCGCCAAATTGGTTGTTAAGTTTAATGTTCAATGCCGGGATATGCTGTTACTACTACGGTATGCTTTTATACTACTCGGGTTTATTTCTCCTTTACATCGCTGCAGCTGTAAATTTGCTATATATTTACCACTACCACCTACCAGAGAGATGAAGCAAGATATCAACTCTGCTCTTTTTTCACTTATTCATTCGGGTAAACCTCTTTCTTTATTCTCTTCTTGTGCTACATAAAGTTACTCTCAGTGCTCCTTCTTCTTCTTCTTTCTCTCTAGATATTTTATATCCCTCTTGGTGTGTGTAGCGCTTTCTCCACTTTTTACAACAATGCTCAGTACTTTTCCTGCCTTCTCTTATTGCTATTACTTACCTTCTTTCATTCTTTTCATAAGCTCACAATAAACCCACACTGTGTAAGATACTGAAAAAGGAAGAGAATTTGAAGAAGACACATACAGGCACAAAAAGTTGACTACTTTTTACTCGTTCCATTCTCCGTTTTAGTAGCAATAATCTATTGAATTCCCCTATTGAAAAGCGTAGATTACATGGTAATGCTTTTCACCAAACGACACACTGGCCAATCCTGTACTACACTGTAAGTTTCTATTAACGAAGAAACGATGGTTGACATGATGTACTAAGCAAGCGTTGAACAACGACATGCCTTTTAATTCACATATAAATGGAAGAGAAGTGAGTACCTTGGCATTTTTGGTTCATGAACTAAGTTTTCGTTTTTATGTATCTAGCTACATACAAACTGTACATAAGTAAGGTTCTTCTAAATACAACTTCAAATCTATATATGACCGATGCAATATCATCCTTATTATTAAATTTGGAAAAGATTCTTTAACCAAGTATCAAAAAAATCTACTAGATATAAAGTGTTTACTGAAAAGCAAGAACTTGTGTAAATGGAAGAAATTTTGTAAATTTGTTACAACAATGTTTTTTTCCTTTTTCTCCCTCTATCCTCGTGAATCTTCCATTTCAAAAGTGAGAGGAAGGGAAAGATGACGTGAGCGGATAGTGGGGGCGCTATTGAAGAGAAGTTTGTATTTTTTTCTACGCTGAAAGGTACTTATTTTTTAGGGAAAAAATTTTGTTGTGTGGATTAGGTATCATCTTTTCTTCATGACTTACATATTTGTGTGTATACCATGGCTTTGTTTTCGTATACAGCCAAACAGAGTAGGTATTACTGTTTCAAAGTTATAAAGAAATATGTAATATAATACTGGTAGAATCCAAGATTTGTTGAGATGAGAAAGTAGCAACAGCTAGTCTACTTGGTTGGACAGCTATAATAAAATTGGCAATAGCTCTTTTGTGTTATTACTATGCGTATATGTGTTTGTGTGTGGTGTTTATAGAAGTGGTGGTGGTATCATGTTACAGTAACAGCTTGGATGGAGTAAATGTGCATTACGCTCTCCAAGAGGATAGTTATGACTTTGTAGAAATAAAGGTTACGGCATATGACCCCTCCTCCCACTATTTCACAATTTTATTTTCACTCTCCTCCTCTTTCCGGTCATCTTTTTAAAAAGGAAAAAGACGAGAAGAGAGAATAAGAGATTCATAAGTAATGACAATGACTTTCTCAAGTTGAATGATTTTCAAAAGGAAATTCTTAAAACTTTTTGGTTGTAAAGGAGAAAAAGTAGAATGTATGTATGACTGAGCAATAATTTTGAATGGATATTGTAGAAAAAGTAGTAGACACGGGATTTTACTCGAATTTCTGGTTATACACATTTTTAACTTTAGGGTGGTGCAGCCTCGCCGTCGTCGTCGTCAACGTCGTCATCTTGCTCTTCATGTTTCTCTCCTCTCTCTCCCTCTCTGGTTTTCTTCTTTAATGCATTCTGTTACTTTCTCAAGTTCACCTTTATGAACGCACAGCCATTTCTACTGAATAGACCTATAATTCTGACAAAGGGCAAACATTGGATCCACACAACTTTTCCGTGTAGAAAAGAGCGGTGCATGATAGTTATGTCGTAGAAAATGAAACAATAAGAAAGCTATTTACTTTCACTTATTGTAATAGCAATTCCACACTGATCTCAAACATTGTCAGTGGAAAGACAAGTTTGGAAAGTAAACGATTGAATTTTTTAAATCACATTAGCAGGCTATTACGAAAATGAATTTAGAAGTTGATACTATTACCACCACCACCACATGCTTACTTTCTCTCTCTGTCTCTCTCTGCTGAGTTGTAAAATTGCTTTATCATTATTGCTTGTTTAACTTTAACTCATTCGTATTCGAAAACTTTAACTGAATTAAAGACAAATAAACATTTTTGAGGGCAACGAAAACATGAAATCACAATTTAATCGACTTAAGTTGATTATCTGGAGAGGAGCTGAAATGGATATTGGCAATAAATACTTCTCATTGTCATGAATAAACTGCACCCTTACGATATTTAAATATCATATGTATATCTCTTTCCCGTTAACTACTACTCGTAAAAAACTAACTAATAATAATAGAAGTAGACAATTGTTTATATATTTGCCTTTTAAAGCGCAAACAATGAAAATAAACAATACCGTATTTATTTCTTGGCTAGAATACCATGCGACAACTTAAAATGTTATCTAACAGCCACAGGCCCTAATACTATTCCACTAAACCAACAGTAGAACGAAGCTCACCAAAAGAAAAAAAATGATAATAACAAAATGCTGTTATGCGGTTCATCTTCATCTCACGTACATATCATGTAATTTACATGATAATAATGTACAGAACAGAGATAGTGTCGCATTTTCTCTCTTACTTTGGAAAGTGGCTTTTATAACTAAAAATGTACTCAATCGTTTGCACAACTGCTGTATGCATGCTATGCTGCTAGCTATATTTGTTCGAGTTGCTGTAAAAGAAAAATAAATCTATCCATTCTAATTTCAAAATAGACCTATGCAATTATACAGATGCAAAAGGAGGCACGTAATATTGTCAAGCAGTTTTCCACGCCAGAACGATGTGATGCTCCATTATTCCATTTTCCCTCTAAATCTATATCTTAACTACCCCAACAGGGTAAGCACAACAACTGAATGATATTAACTAGAGCAGTGAGTGAATAAATGTGTATGTATCGACTCCTGCACAAATTGAGTTGTAAATATTGTCCCAAGACATAAATTAGTGAATAAAATGAAGAACTAAAGTGAGAAAATGGGATAACCTAAAACAAATAAATCTTGTTCTGCTGGTATGCTTCTGGATAAATATGCGTTGTCTTCTATTCTCTCTCTCTCTCTCTCTCTCTCTCTCTCTCTCTCTCTCTCTCTTTCTCTATCTATCTTTCTGTGTTTCTCTATCTCTCCTTGAAAATAATGCAAAAGGGAAGAGAAAAAGAAGAGACAGACGAAGGAGACGAAAGGAAAGCAGGCAACTTTTGTATATGTCTACTGGGCTGAGGGGAAGTGGGACTGTGAATGACAGGTCAACAATGTACTCCTTTTTGCTACTCTATAGTACGGTAACAAATGCAGCAACAGCGCGATTCAGTCTTTTTTTTTCTTTCTTTCTTCTGTTCCATTCTTTCTTTAGCTTTTCTCTATTTCTTCTTCATAGTTTGTTTGTGGTAATAAACCGAGAACAATTGGAAAAAAAACCTTGACAGACTCATTTATCACTCGGGCGAGAAGATAGCAATGAAAATCGAAGAGAACGAAGAAATGTAGCATCATCATCAGTAGTAGCAGTTGTTTGTGTGAAATGCACTTTATTAGTGAAGCTGAAATACAGACACTAACTATGTATATAATATAATCTTAAGAGCTATATTTAAGGTTCATACTACCTACGTCTTAGATCTTTGTAATGCATGTATGCAACAAAGTAGCTTTGATCAGAATCATATATTATTTTATAAAAATTTTTTATTATTGGTTATATGGTCACGATTTATTATCAAAATGCTTTCAAGTTACAAAAAATTGTAAAAAAAACTTTGCCTTCACTCCTCTCCCAAGATTTCTATCTTTTTTTCATCGCGTTGTCATTTCGTCCTTGTGCTCTATTTTTTTCTGATCAACATGGCAAAAATGGAATCAAGTAAGGTTTTTCGTGAAGAAGAGATATCTTTTAAATCAAACATGTAGCAAATCCGTACAATTTCAATAAGTACTCAGTCCGTGATTGCTTTGTGGTTTCGCTAAGTATGCTACTACTGTTCTACAAATGAAATCCAAAGTAAGCACACAAACACACTATTACTTCCATCTTTGGCGGTAACATGTCATTCAAAGTGTTTTATGTACTACTGTTGTACTACTGTATGCTTCAAAAATTCTAAAGCTTTCACAAATTCGTCAACAAAACAGTGTTGCTTCAAGATATTGCTCAATACATGAAAGAAGGAAAATCAGTAGAAAGAGTGAGAACATTTTCTAAGAAGAATATTTTTTGCTTCACCAAAATGTAAGCAGAATTCAAGATTTTCTCTGCGACCGTGTTTTTCTTCTTCTGATTTACAAGTAGAGAAGACCGTCAAGATATATATAAGTATACAGAGAATAGGACAAAAAGAATCATATTATCAGTACACAATGGGATAAATAAGACACTTTTCGGTCAAGCAAGAATAGATGAAAAGAAACTGGAGAAGACGCAAGTAGGAGTCGAGAAAAAAAAGGAAAGGAAAAAAGTACACACAAGATATATGGCCATTTGTGTGGGAGGGGAAAGCAATAATTTAAGTTGACTTCATTTTCTCCTCTTTTCTCATCTCACTTTCACTCAGTCAGTCAGGTATAAAGCGAGTAAGCAACAAACAAGGAATCTTTACTACATAGTGGGGTATAAATGCATATTATACACTTTTATCCATAAACACACATGGATGCCTTGCCTTCAGAAAGAAGAATGAGGGGAATGAACAAGTTGACTTTTTTAGAGAAAGGCATTACCAATCAACTAGAATAACAGCAATACCAATCTGGCCCGACTTTGTATTTACAGAATATGGAACCTACCCAAAAACCATACACTGTATATATTTTACCTCGCATTCTATAGTGTAGTTAATATAAAATGTAGTAAATTAATAAATTTTCTTTGTGAACTCATTCTCTAAATTATGGACACAGTCGTTTGTTGTTAATGTGATAGGTAACAGAACAACGAGTTGTGTGAGCTTTCCTTTCCGTGGCTGGCTTCTCTCCTTTCCATTTACTTGGATTTCGTAATCTGTTTTCATCAACAACAATTCTATTTACCAATGTACTGTTATTGCATTTTTAGGTAAAAGATCAACATAAAATGGAAAAAAAGAAATAAAACAACTTTTCTTCTGTTTGTTTGTGTAGATATTAGAATTTTATTGGTTTACTTCCTTTGTCATTACCTGATAACTTTTTTTTTCTTTCCCTCCCATGGACTACCGTATATTGGTAGATGTTGTTTTAGAACGAGTGCTACGCTTTCTGCCTCATAATTCTTTACATTTTTTCAATAAAGGCACGTATCCACGTTTTCGTGCGGCAAAGACACTGAAAATGTAGAAAATGCAAGAATTTTCAAGATGTACAAGTAAAAGTTTTCATTGGGGATGGTAAAAGGTAATACACAAACGACAAACATATTCATGCATTCAGGAGCGGTGACGCAAGCTTAAAAAACAAGTTTACTACTACAAAGTCGTTTTCTTCTTCTCTCTTATTTTTTTACTGGTGGTGATTTACGTTACCTGGCTATTTTCACTTATTTGTACCATTTTATCATTATTGACAGTTGGGAAAGAAAAGAAGAAGAAGGAGAGAGAGGAAAAGGAAAGTAAACTTTTTCTCAAAAATCCTTAATGCCAATTCAGCAGAAGAGACTGTGTAAGTAGACATGCACACATACACATATTATGTAGCTATCTACACACATGAAGACGAAAAGAGGAACGACGACGACGACGACAACAACAGCGGAATCGACATGATTGTGGCACACGGGAAGCGGGTTACATAGTGGTGGTATTATGTAAATCAGATTGGCCGTAGGCCCTCTAACACGTATCCTTTCCGCTTGCTTTCTTTACAGATTTTTCCTTTTTAGCTTGTTGAGATTGGTTTCCTCCTCCTACTTCTTCTTCATCTTCAACCTTCTATATATTTTTTTTCTTGCCAGGCTCGATCTCTCTTTCTCCATCACTGAAATGGACAGGAAACATTGGTGGAAATCAGTAGTGAGGATTTATTGCTTCCTTCTTTAAGTCACAAGAGAAAATGGTAAATAAGTTGCGATAAAATGTCACACGCAAACAAAAAAGAGAAAAATTCAAAGAGGAAACAAACTTTTATATTGCCTTATTGAAACACACCGCATCGCTGTCGTCACAAAAAGAATACGTAAAAAAGTAGAAAATTGTAGTAGTAGTAGTAGTAGTCGATCCAACTGTTCCTCTTCTTTTGTAAAAGATTCATATTCTTATGTATATATTTATATATTTGTAAGTACATCACCATCAACAGTAAAAAAAGAAGATACAGTTTTCTTTGATTTGAGTACATTGCAACATTACTTTATTATGAAGTAATAATGCATACGCCAACTAGGGAGGAGGGAAAATGCTGTTACAATGCCGTACATTACTGTACGAGTTTACTATTCTCTCCATCTTTTTATGTAGCTTCTACTTCTCTCACTGAAAAAGGCAATCTTTTGCCTGTTCACTGAAAAAAACTATCGTCTCCTCCTACCTTGGCTTTTTTTGCAGAGAATAGAGAGAAGAGAAAAAGAAAAAAATTGTATTTGGAATAAAATTTCATTTTCAATCTTGTTTTATTTCTTTGAACTTTTTCCTTTCTTTGATGATGATAATAATATGTATTCAATTGAGTGGACTACTTCTTTTTCTTCTTCATCTCCTTTATACATTTGATTACTAGTGGTGGTGGATTACATTGGGCAGAGTCAAAGGAATAAGAAAATGCTTTGAGTTGAGTTGTTTGTTGTGTAGCAGTGCTTTATATGTTTCCTGTTTCTATTACAAGGCATCCGCAAAAAATGCTCATATATTGTCAATTTAACTCCTCCCCCGCGAGTCTAATAATAATAGAGAAGTTTATTTTTTCATGTTTTGCATTTAATGTGTTGTGGCGGACATGTGCCTAAACGAGTTGGCCGCAATACGTTTCAATTTATACAGAAAAATAGGGGAAGTGTGGTATGGCCATTTTGATGCGGAGATAGGATGGAAAACGCCAGTTCTATTCTATGGTATTTTCTTGCAAGCCTTTCTTTTTTTCCAAGGAAAGTTGTCGATAGAATCGCCGTGGTCGGATGTGCAATCGTGGCGATTCTTTTCGGTTAGAGATTCACCCTTTGATGCTCCTCTCCGACAAAATATCCTTAGTTGGCTATATCCTTCGATAATCTTTGACATATCAGCGGTAAATAAATTTTGTATTCTCAAAAAAAGATTCCTGGACGAATGGATGAATTGAAAGGGTAAATTTTCAAAAGATACCATAAAAGAGGCACGTTCTAGGTGAAACTGAAATAAAACTATTTCGCTTTTCCTGAACGTCGACTTTTTACTCTGAAAAGTGAGGTATTCTCCCATTTGCTGTAGAAAAAAGTTAGTGTTGATTTTGCGTGTCAGCCAGCTTGTCGTGTCATTTGAAAGATACTTCGTTTAACTGTTGGTTATCATCATCCCCTTACTTGCCATTACTTGGCTTTTCCAGACTTTTTGAAACCATACATAAGTCGTGTTTCAATCACTTCTCTTTTTTTCTGGTGACGCTGTAATATGAAGACATTTATTTCTAGCCCACTCCAGGCAAAAATACCCGGAATTTTCCTTGGCTAAAATGTCAGTTTTTAGAGTACCTAATTCAAGCAGTTCCTCTTCGTCAGGCAAAGTATTTTTTTTATATAAGCGCGTGGTAGTGTAGTATTTTCCTTATATACAGTAATGGCATAAAAATAAAAAAGAGCAAAAATGTAACCAAGTGGGTGGGATTGAATTGACTTCCACTTGACTGCATTTACATTTTTACATATATTGACTTTAGTGGGAAGTGCAAGTGACTTTACAGGTTTGATTCTCTATATGGTGGCGGCAAGAAGGACAAAAAAATCACTAGAAAAGCAAAACTATATTGATTTCTATGAAGTATCTGTCTGCACATGAAATTTTCTGTAAGTATGTACAAAAAAAAACTATATGCCGCTTTTCCTCTGTCACTCGTTTGACGCTTAAACACCCAAAGCAAACTATATGATATGTTGTATACATGCATAGCACAGATACGTATGAAAGGGTGCACAGAGTAGTATAGTTTATGCACATCAAACAGATTTTTGTAAGGATTTACGAGGAAAATGGCAGAAAGGGGCACGTAGCAAAGAGCTAATATATTTCTCTCTTTCCTCCTTTAGAAAAACTCTACCGTTTCACTTTCCTATTGCTTTCAAACCACTGAAAACTAACGAGCAAGCAAAAGTAAGACCAAAGAAGTACAAAGTACTTGCTTTGTACTGGTTTCTCTGACTCTTTCATATATGAGCCTTAATCGTGTGCTAATTTATGGGATATAAAGCTATTCATCACGATTTGTGTCAGGATCACCTTTTCTCCCCTTTTTCCATACATACTCTAATCCGGCTTATCATTATTATGTATGCAATTATAAGTCGGTTTCTTGAGAAAAAGATCTATTTAACTGGCATACAATACACATACTGTAGTGTTGAAAAATAAACGAGTTGAGAATGGTTCTTGCTGAAAGTAATGCAATATACAAGCAATCATGAACACATTATACCCATCATCATCATCATCATCTTGCTATCGTGATTATTTTCAATTTAGTTATATGTTCTGCATTTCTGCATTTAGAAATGCAGAATATCTATATCGACCTTTCAAATGTAAAACAGTGAATAATAGAATGCGTAGTATTTTCCTTTTTAAGAAACCGTTTTTCTGCTTCTAACGTATTTTTCTTTAAAATTGTATTACAGCTAACCATACCCTTCTCAACCGAATCCACACGTCTAGCTGTCAAATTGGCTGCTACTACTGCTCCGTTGTAAACCTACGTCAATGGTACAACTGGGTGAGCAAGCGGGAGAGGGAGAAAGAGTTAAGGAAAAGAGGAAACTAACGGTTTTCTCTCAAGGGATTCATCCTTTTCACACACTTTCCGAATTCCATTAAGCACCGCTTAAATGTAGTCAGTGAATGAAACACTTGTCTTTGCTTGTTTGGTTTGCTCGCTTTGCCTGCTTCTTCTTTATAGCGGGGTTTTTATACTTTTTTCTCCAGTTTTCCCCCTACAGAAAGTCTCCCTCTCTTGAAATTTGCGTCTGTAGTTCGTTTTCTTTCAGTTTTTCAGTTCATTTAAAACTGTTTGTAAAATCTGACTCGGGCTGGATTTACGGCTTGTTCTTGGTGATGCATCATTCGTCATCGTCATCAACAAAAAAAGTCAACGTATAGAACGTCTTTTTTTGTGGCTAGCCAACTTTGAGTAACAGGTAACAGATGGAGCTCCGACAATGGTATTATTATATGAATTTTATTGAATTGTGTTTTTCATTTTGTGCTAGGAATCAATGATTTTTTTCACTATTTGTAAATAATTTATAAACTGTGGCTGAATGAAATAAGAAACAGCAAAGGACACTAGGAGACTTGAGACGTTCTCATTGTAAACCTGTGTAAATAGCAGAATACCGATTGAATTTTATAGATTTCTTCGCGAGTCCAAAAAGAATGTTTGTTTTCTTCCAACCGTGCATGTCATATTGGCTGATCACCATTGCCACCGCCACCCAATAAAGCTCTTCTCACGAATTCTTGAGGTTTGGATTTCCTACTTTCCAGTCGTTGTTGTCCTCGTAAAGCCCTTATCAATAATGTGAAATTGGAGGCTCGTTAGAACAAACAAAAATTCTATAATATTTTACCGTTACTATACATGTAGTATACTGCTGCCATTATACTTACATGGGCGTTTTCCTTTCCTATATCAAAATTGCAGCCAAGTGTATGTTTATACGAAACTACCAAAAGAAACAGCGATTTTTTTTCTCTCTCAATAAAGCCTGTCTTGTTTTGCTTCGTTTATTTTTTTCTGAGCACAGTCGGAAATTCAAGATTCCTTGAATTCACCTTTCACAAGCGTTCCTCATCAATTCAAGTGTTGCAAACTGTTATTTAATGTGTGCCTGCTGCTGCTACTACTTGTGTTCTTTGTTCTGTTTTTTTTCTTCTCCTCCTATTAACCATAAGAAGAAGTAGTAACAAACTAGAAATATAAATATACTAAAAAGAAGTACATACATCAGAGAACGTCACATTCGCGTCTCTGTGTTTCTTAAACTATACTACTACTATCCGATTTACTTCTTACTCTTCTCGGCTCTGTCATACATATATACTCACAGATTGCGATTGTTTTTTCGGGTTTCCCTTGTGGGCTCCATTTATTGCTTCTCTGTCTCCATTTCTCCAATTTCCATTGTTTTTTCTTTGTCTTTTTTTTCCTCCTCACTGACTCCCTCTTTTGCCCTCTTATTTGCTCTTCCTGGTGGAAAATAAATTTACGTTAGTAAGCTACTTCCTTCTCCCCTCCATCCAACACATACACATACGGAGAAGGAAAAAAATACGCGAGAAAAGACGTGCAAAGTGGCTTCGTTAGAATATTACCGTTTCTGGTCGTTATACTGCAAAACTTGTCCCTCACACAAAACAACACCAACTCAGACAAGTCAGACAAAACAAGTTTCACAAAAATACACCAAAATTATCCACCTACATCCATGAAACGAGAAAAAAAAAACATTTTATATATCAAAAACAAGCGTTTCGTATTACAAGCTGTCTGACAAGCTATAATCATATATTCATACAATTATTTTGAATTTTGTGATTGATTATATGGACCGTGAAGTTTTAGCCCATTATTTAGCGCTTACACTGAGAAAAATGATGATGTTCCAGAAAGAAAGCTTTAGAGCCATAATACACAGGAAACTAATAAGCGTTTTGCCATTGTACCTATACAAACTCAAGCTACAATGTTCTATCCTTTTTTCTCAGAGAAATCCCTGTTCAAGTGAGTAAATGTAAATGCTAATGTTTACTCATAAGAATCACATTATTATCTTCACAGTGATTTGCAATCCATCAATGGCAGCCATTAAATGAATCAATCACTGATGACGCACATGATAATTTGCACGTACAAAAAATATCGCTAAACTATTCACCATTCTCACCTACTTGCATTTTTTTACAGAAATTTCTGTTCATACAAGATTTGAACATATTTATTATCCTCATCGACTTTTGATACGGCGAAGCAGTACTTCATTCCTTCTTGGAAATAGATATCGCTTTCAAAGTTTGTTTTGGCGGGTTACATGATGATAAAGGATATGAGCACACTAACATTATGAAAAATTGAACATGAAAGCACGATAAAATATTATGGCTTTATGTACTATACTATGCTGATCATCATCATCAAAAGTATGAATTTTTAGTAGGGTAGATGATTATACTAGTAGTGTAACCTGAGCTTGAAATGATCAGTGTGAGTCAACACAATCATCATCAGCAGTAAGGCAACCAACCGTCAAACGCTTGACACCACACAAAGAGAACAAGGTAGTGTCTAAGCTACCAAAAACTCCCCTTAAATGTTGTTTTTAATGACATCGTCAACACCGTCCTCATCACTAAACACGTATTTCAAATGTTTTCAATGATTTTGATTAAACATCATAATATGTAATAGTTGTGCTCAACGTATTTATAATGAATGATATATGCCATGTCAGGCATTTTACAATTTACATACATCAGCAGCATGAGTTATTCAGCTATTGGGTTTCTTCTGTACGGGCTGGTTTTTCTTTCTTGCTGATGAAATACAAACAAAATTTTGTTGAGGAAACCACATAGCTCATTTATTTCACTCGTCTGTCACTATCTTCCTTTCATGTTTAAAAAGCAGCAATCTGACTATCCATAATGTGCATATTTGTATACATACTCCTTTCTTGTGTTGTGGCTGATGTTACCTTGAACTCAGTTGAAACAGCTTTGAGGCATGCATGCATGAGCACCATGAGGAGACTTTGTAATGGTTCTATATTATGTGATGGATTACTGTGTAGATTTTCTCCCAAAGATCATTTGTCAGTTTGACAGTTTCCTCTGCTTAAATGATCTTTTAAAAGCTATATTTGTAAAATCGAAAGATGAAGAAAAAAGGCACACACACAAGTGACAAAAATGCATAGATGGTGAAAGCGCCGTCACTTTGTGCATTAGCGACCCAACACGACGTCAAAATCCATGTTTCCCAAAATCCAATTTCTTTAAAATTAACAGCCTTGATTTTACAAACAAACCAGTCCGGTGAGAACAGAAGCAGGAAACGAGAATTGACTTGGCTCCAGGGCACAAATGAATGAAAGGGGAATTGTCATGATGATGATGATATAATGTGATAGTGAATCGCCGGCTCCCCGACAATTTTATTGGGCACCAGGAGACTGTTTTCAGTACGACTGTTTCTCAGTAGTAGTAACTTTCTTCACTAAAGTTGTGCAATGTATCATCATACATAATGCAGTAAGAGTATGAGTAAAATTGACACTAAAAATCAAATAGTAACAAAAGAAATGACTAGTGCAGTCAAGAGAGAGGATATTTAGGGCCAAAACTTATCTGTGAGAAACGAACCATAAGCTGGTTTCACAGATGAAAAATAAAAGTAAAAGTACGTCGATGAAATGAAAAGAACCAAAGTCCCTGGCTCCACTTTTTCCTCCCTTTCCACTAAAAAAATTCAAACTTGAGTGTTCATCTACTATTACTTCAACAAAAATACTGCTACCACTATTTTATTCTGTAAAACATGATGATGGGATGAGTGCAACAGCAAGAACAGTAGTAGTAGAAGTAGTGTGTTAACCAAAGTAGTGTTTCTGTATAAGTAATAGCGTTGATGGTTGATACATACATAGTGATTTGAGAAGAATATACCTATGTAAAAGTTGTAGGGAGAAGAAGGTCGGTCGGTCGTAGTGAGCAATCGAGTGGAAAATAATCAATCAATATTCCTATCCTTGATTGTCTCCCAGCCCTGTTTTATGAGGTTGACGAAACGCTCATAAAAAGCAGCTCTTTTATCCGATTAGATCCATTCCAGTTTCTCGTAATACTCTCCATCTCGGATTACGTTTTTTTGTCCTTTTTCCTCTTTCACTCATTCTGTAAAGCTATATGTACATATATGTATAACGTATTACTGTTTCTAGCGTGCCATATTTTCATTCTTTTTTTTGTATATGCATGCTGCTTCTCCTACAACTACTACAAACGAACGACATTATGTACGCCGAAATATGGCCGTGGAACAGTACGTATCTCAATTTTATTCTTTTCTTCTTCTCTTCCTCCACTACTTCAATGCTTCCTTTTTTGGTTTGTTCATTTCTGACTTTTTCCGTGAAAGTCTCTCTCTCTCTCTCTCTCTCTCTCTCTCAGAATTCACTCACTCAAACAACAGAGAGAGAGAGACGATCTTTTTTGCTTTTCCTTTTTTCATCTTATTTTCTTGTTTATAGCGAGCTTCATTGGTCGAGTAACGATTGTATTCTGCACATTTGCCTTTCCTTACAAAAAACCCATCCATATAAATACATTTATTTATATCAGTTTTCCATTCTCTTACTTTTCTTGTGTACTTACTCTGTTCTCTATATATACGTACGTATGCATCTCTTGTGGACCCAATAGGGGAATGAGCATCTGATTTGAGTGAGTAGTAGTTGTAGTAGCATCACATTTGCTTTCTTGTTCACTGAAAATCTTATTCACATTCATTCATTCATTTCCTTCTCAACACACAGGAACTTACGACTTTCGATGAGATTTCGAGTTGAGTTTTTTCTCTCTTTCTTTTTTTACGAAAAGAGAAAGGAAGGAAAGAGGTATTATAGGTTGAATGAAAAAGTGGTATTATTACTTGTTGTTTATAGCTTCTAAGCATTATTCCTGATTCGTACATATAGATTTTATGGCCCTCTTGATAGACAACGACAATGGAGCAAAATATTAAGAGAGAGAGAGAGAGAACCTTGGATGCGGATTCCGTTTTTTCTTAGTTAACTGGGAAATATATATCTTCTTTTTTTTCCTTCCACGCTTTACAATTCCTCTTATTTTATTTGAGAGGAGGAGGAAGAGAAGAAGAAGAAGACAGAGAACAACAATAGAAAAGAGAATAAGACTTTGAATTTTCAATCAGGTTCGGTTTTAATGACAAATTTTTTGCCTCTGCTCAGCTTTATTAACTACACTAGAGAAAACGGAGATGAAGTAAATGAGTAGTGCTATATGTATGAAGTAGGAAATCAGGTTTACATAAAAAAGTATTTACAGATGACTTTTCACTACAGAAAGGCACAGTGTGTATTTTACAACAATTTTATATATTTGTTCGTTCATACAGCAAGTAAATCAGTGTTTAAATATTAAAAAAATATGTGGAAATTGTAAGGATAAAAAATGCACTAGCTGATCCACATAAAACAAACTGCAAATGTGTATATGTATGGACGATATACGGTGCCTTAATTAATTGAAATTTTTTGATTACAGATTACGATATTCCTTGTCCAAGCAGTAAAAGTTCCAATAAACCGGTTGACTTTTTCTAATAAAATCTGGCTTTTGTTTCCCTTTTCCCCCAACTTTTTTTTCCCTTGCCTCTATCGTCATTTTTCCAGATAAAAATGTTACGCTATGAATTTACGTGCGTTTTTACCTTTTGCTTCTTTGTTCCTTGCACTGCTGGCAAACACATAAAAATCTTTACAAACAGGCATCAAAACACACACACACACACACACAATGCATAGAAAAGCGTGTTACAATAGAAAAAGTAAGGTTTGGTTTTTAGGGTTCAGCTTGTGTGTTGACTTGAACTGCCATGATGAGCACCTCTTCTTGTTTTATAGCACCGGAGAGAGCGTTACGCTCTACCTTTTGTTGTTCTTTACCTTCATATTCATGAACTTTTTTACTACCTCTTTCCCTCCTCTCAGGCATTTAAGACTCCCCAACTCCTCTCTCTACAAAAGTAGTTTTGAAAGCCGAAATCCAAATAAGAATCACACATCGTTCCTTTATTCTTCATTCATCCCTTTAGTTTCTGCAACAGCTCTCACCTTTATTTCTTCCTCGTCTGTACTTACTAGCTATTTCCGGCATCACCACTGGTATAAGTAAAACCCACAATTTTCTACAAAAGTTGCTTGGAAAGCTCTTGTTTGAATAAAACCGCTGTGTGACCTTTCCTTCTCGTTTCTGCCTTTTTTACCTTTTTAACTTTGCCTTTTCTGCGAATACAAGTGCATGGATGAAGCAAATCAGTTTGAAAGTTAAACGAAGCAAAGGAGATAATACCAAAACTACATACCACCAAACCAAACCCTTTTCTTTCCCTTTCGTTTATATCAAGCTTCTTGAATGAATAGACATGCAGTTTTCGTTTTTCCTTTACAAAATGTGTAATGTGCACAGGAAAAACTATATTTTTGCGCTATTTGTCTGTCTGTTCTCTGCTGTCAGCCTCACACCAGTAGTCCCAACACTTCTCATCCAGTTATGCATGCTTGATTCTCATAACTTGATGCACATTTCGTAGTTTTTTCGTATGTCGATGGTTCAAAAAGGCCTGTTTGATGCAAAAAATTTCTCATATCTAGGAAACATCTACAGGTTTTTAAACAATAAGCAATCCTCAATCTAAATGCGTGGTCACGGAGCATGCATGCAAAATCAAAAAGGTGTTTTATAGCTTTCGTTATTATGGCAGTAACGTATTCAAAAGAAGAGAAAGAGAAATACGAGGGACGATAAGGGAAAACTCTAGAAGGTATTTTTGTATGTTCTCAAAGACTTTATGTCGTCAGTTGCCTTCTTTCCTTTTCTACTCATCACTATATAAGCATTCGCATTCGTTTTCTTTTATTATTCCAATAGCTTATTTCTTCACGATTCCATTCTGACTTTTCTGTTAGACACTGCATGTTTTTAATCAGATTCTTCATTGGATAGACATTAGATTGCTGTAACTGAATTCAACAACAAGGCGAGTTTTTGACAAAACCATTAAGTTTGTGAAGGACCAGAGTATTCAGCGTATTTAAATTTTGTGTTCTGATGAAAAAAGAAAACCTACAATTATTCAATGCTAAGTTCATTAATTTACTATCAGTACAAAATATTTTGCAAGTAGAAAATTTTGGGACTCACAGACAAACATGCTAGAATTATTATTTGTTAAGAAGAGTACAAAAATTCGAATGCTTGTAATAGTGTTCTTGATTTTTAAGGTGTTCAGTAGAACCCTATCTTATATCACAGTATTTTGCGTTTTTGAACTCTTACTACATACATAGATATCCATCCGTCACCCTATCATGGACATTTACCAGCTACCTATTTATTCTGTGCATTTTTTGTTCTTCCCTGATTCTTTCATTCTCTCACTTTTTATATTCCTTCATTTTTATAGCAATGCTCCCATTTTATTTCTGATTTTGTTTTGACTTTAATCTGAAAGATGAAAAAAATAGAAGGCATAAAACTTACTTTTTAGCTGCAGCTTGCAGTGCAGAGCAGAGACACATCAGAGCAACTAAAATACTGTTTTTTTTGCCGCATTATATGCATGTACAATTGTACCTATACCTGCAATTTTACTAATACAACTTTTGTGTTGTTTCTCCTTCCCTCTTAAAAAAATGTCAAATTTCTACACACATGACCCAAAAGATTTCACTGAAGAGACTAAACAATAGTTTTGCTTTTTTTGTTTAGGTATAATAACAGCAATAAATACACGACATTCGCATTTACTTTTATTTTACTATTCCTACCAATTGAACTTATTTTTCATCATGTTAATGCATGTGCTCAAGTAAGTACAAGATCCATATAATAGATTCAGCCAATACTAATAAAACTAAAATTTCAAGGGACTGTATTTACAAATAAAAATATTCCAACAGAAAAAAATAAAAGGGTATTCAATCAAAGCTTCAAAGACGTTTTTAGTCAGCAAAATTTCGTAGCACGTACCCTACTACACAAATCTCTAGACATGTATTTTCCTAGGCGAGGATTTTTATGAGTCCCACAAAACCCAACTCGATTCACCAAGAGCTTCTCTCTCCTACTTCAATATAATATCCTTTCGCTTGCTTCAAACATGTTCCCATATTCCAATCTTAAAATCCTTTTATTTTTGTCATGCTCTTATTATAACTCGTTTTTTTACTGTTTTGGATTGAGGAGCTTTCAATTTAATAGGTTTTCCCATCTTTTGTTGCACAGCATTAGGTTAGGTAGAGACATGTGGAAAAATAGCAACAAAATCAGGGAGGAAAGTAGCTGTGCAAAAAGTGTAATGTTCAGGATGATTACGGTGACGACTGAACCAAAAAAGGGCGACGACAATGGTGACAGTTGCTAAAAGAATGCAAACCCCATCATGCCTAATTCAACATTGAATATTCCAACAAAAAAATGCTTCAAATGTGAAGTCTCAGAAATACAAAAATAGCAAAACCACTGAACAGAATTGTCATCAAATTGTAGGCGACATGAAAGATTTTTGTTTTTATTAATACATCTTCTCCTGCTTTCATTGTTTCATGCCAAGTTAGTAGCATGAATGCCTATATAAGTTTACTAAGTATATACCAGTTCTAAAAAATGCTGAAGGTCCTTTCATTCTTGAAATATCTTTGTTAAATTTCTCTTTACAAAAAAAATTAACAATCCTCTTATGTATGTCTTTGTTTGCCTTCTTGCGTACGACTGATTTTGCTGGCGGAGCTTCTTCCGTTATTACTCTCTGCGGATATAAATATCTGTATGTGTACTTATGTATTTTCATTTTAATTAAGTCTAATGTCTAGTAAGAAGGAAGCAGCAGCGTACCTTTGTAATCGAGTTGTTTGCTTGTTGATGCTACAAACAAGCTACACTCTCGGTCGTTTCTACTAATTATCGTAAAGACAGAATCTTCAAAAGTAGTGAAAATCCGCTTTGATGTACAAATATATCAAGGGTAAACAATGCGTATTTAAAGCTTTACGCTGATGTAAAAGGAAGTTGTAGGCAGGCACACACACACACAAGACACATTCAAAGCAAAAGAACATTCATATAGCTGTAGCGTAAACAGTAAACGTCTGCCTTGTCACCTACCATCTCATCATCATTATCATCACCGCTACTAGTACTACACCACCACCACCACCCATCAAACAAAGTTAAAAACTTTACAGATGTGTAGAGAAAGATATTATGAAATGAAACGGTGAAACTACAAAAGAAAAGCATATCGTGTCGCTTCTTTCAACAACAGCCACTTTTTCTTCTAAAAACGAATAATAATAATAAAAGCTGTCTATGATGTTTTCTTCTTCACCACTGCTGCTGTGTGTGCTACGTTCTAGTTAGAACCAACGTCATATCATCATCATCATCATGAGCTTTAAATACTACTCTTTTTTTTGCGTACCAAGTTGAAAACAAAGGGAGAGCGAAAACTGCGTAGTAGCACATACATACTTATTATAAGCATTTTGCTCTGGGGAAATGTCAACTTCATCTATTTAAACACTTGGTTGTGTTTTTAGTGTTTTTGCCCTCAATATAAATAAACAGACGGAGGGAAAACAAGTAACAGACAAAGACAAGCCTGCATAGTAGTGAGCAGGCAGGAAAAAAAGGCGAGCAAACTCGTGGTAAAGCACGGTTCATGACAAGGTTAAATATCATGTCATCAAAGAGTTCAACAAACGAACATATATTTTCTCTCTAAAAAAAGTACTTATGAAATGCTTCAAGCAAGCGAAGAAGTGTCCGTTGTATAGTCCCACATACACACTGTTCTATTATTATTATTATTATAAGTTGAACACACTAACACTTTTTTTACACACACATACACACGCTTAAAAGCATATACGCATACTTTCATCATTATTACAACAACTGGAAAACAACAATACTTAATAACTTTACACGTGAAGAGCACGCACAAAAAGTACACGAGAATTTGAAGGATAAAAGGATACGTAATGTAAAACAAGCACATCTCATCTCATCATGATCATCATTATAATAATAATAATAATATATACAACGAACCGACAGACAGACAAGACGACAAGAAAGAAAAACACAACATCCAAGTTTCATTCTTCTCCCTTATTCCATAGCCACGCCACCCATCACCCTCTACGCACTTTTCATCTATCCACGTTTTCCCCAAAAAAAACAACACAAAAACGCTACCATAATATCCTTTCATTCATTCGCGCTTTGCTCATTTCCATCTCATGTCAGATTCCTTTTTTATGGTGTCTGGCAGAACTTTAGAGAAGCATAAAAGAGCATCCAGATAAATAGCAGTTGTGTATTCTATTCTATTTCCCTCTGCTCACTTTTCTTCTCGCTCGCTGTGTGGTACTTACAATTTTGGTGTTATTTTGCCCCTTTCTCTGTTTAGTTTGCTAACTAAAGCTGCCATTAAAAGTAGAGAAAAAAGCAGAAACGGGCTTCTTTTCATTAATCTTGATTCGTCCTCGCATGTTTCTTATTCTTCTTCGAGAGACCCTGTGTATCACAACCAACAATAGTAATGGAAGTAGCAAATTTACAAAATTTGTATACGAAAATAAAATATAATAAAAACTAGGCAGTATCTATACTTTAGAGTTCCAAAGAGTTTTTTGAAGGGCATGCATCATCACCATCGTCAAGCTTAAATTTCGAAATTGCGAAACAAGCGACACAACACATTATTATGCAACAGAGAAGAGGATCCCGTTATTACAGAAAAGCAACAAGAGAACATAATACTACTGTTGCGTATACACAATACACATAATTTTATGGCTATGCAGAGATACTTGCTACAAACAATTTTTTGTAGTTAGTACCACTACCCACTTAAAATTATAAACGCAGTTTATATATAAACTTCATATAGGAAAATACAAACAGGGGGCTTGCTTATATGGGGATGTTAAGTGGCCCGCTTTTTCCCAAGCTGAATGACGGTGGTGGTGGTACCGTAAAAAAAGCTTAAAAATACAACAACGCAGCGAAAAAATCCTCTTTTCTCTCATCATTACGCTACTCTTTGAAGACAATCAAAAGAAAGAGGAAAAGCACTAAAGTTTCCCTATTTTCTCTTAAAGTTACGACTGTTTGGGGGGAAAATAATTTGCATTCATCCTGAGCTGCTGTTTTTAAATCAAGAAAGGGCAGACTCAAAAGAGTAAATATATTTATGCACAAGCAAGCATAGTTTCTAACAAGTAGTAGAAACTGGAAAGTACTTTTGTTGCTGCTGGCTAGGGTATGGTTCCCTTTATGCTTGGGTGTATTGGCTGATTTTTTAATTTAGGTCTTAAGTTCCGTACCCAAATGGTTGATGATAATAATTTTGATGGCTTTGCCGTTTGCTGCTTCCTTCCTTCTTAATGATGATAATGTTCTTTCCTTCACAGGCAAAGTCGAAGGATATAATTTTTGCAGGGAATGAAAGAGTGTGGTGGTGGGGTAAAACAAACAACCCCCGATTCTGGGCAAATTCTAGTTTCTGGATCATTTTAAACGGAACTAACACTTCTAAAAGGAGTTTAAGCACAAAAGTGGTAGTAATAATAGGATGCAATTTAATTTTTTCTAGACTCTAGCACGTTTTCGACAAATAACAAATTTTACTGTCAATTTGGCCTGAATCCCATCCTTAACCAAACAAAAAAAAGGTTTGGAAAAGTGTGCATAAAAATTGAAGAACATTAAACGGGTTGGTGAATCTCTCATGTAAAAGGACTCTTCATAATGACAGTTCTTAAGACTCAAGCTTTATTGTCTTCCGCATCAGATTTCCAAAGCTTCCAACTAGGGTAAGTTAATATTGAAGTTGATACGTATGTATATTTGAACTGGAAACACTTTACCTTTAACTAGTAATTTGTGAAAGGGGGTGTTCTTTCAAAAACGCAACTGTCA
This sequence comes from Lepidocyrtoides sp. E14, assembly GCA_027743805.1. Classification (NCBI taxonomy): domain Eukaryota; kingdom Metazoa; phylum Arthropoda; class Collembola; order Entomobryomorpha; family Entomobryidae; genus Lepidocyrtoides; species Lepidocyrtoides sp. E14. The sequence goes on along the minus strand of JAHZMZ010003543.1, from coordinate 1,813 downwards.
ATTATTTTACCTTAGGCATTACTTGTAGCTACAGTAAACAGTTATGTAATCAATGATGATTCAAAAAGTATGATTATCTCTCTAATTATTCCATGTTTCATGTTAAGTCGGTAAGCTACGTTACTTTTATTTTTATTTTGTTAAATTTCCTGTGTTTTCTTAAATTCAAACGTTTTATGTGAATTTTGATTTTCTAATATTAACTTTAGGCAACCATTGGACAACAGTTTTGACATTATTTTGATTACTATTTTTATTTATTATTATTGAATCAAAGCGTAAAATCGGTACTAGGAGTCATCGTGAACCTCTTCTCTTTTGACGATATTTTGTAGGACGTAGTTATGAAGTAATAATAGTGGAAAGAACGAGAGAAAATTTTACAACTTGCCCAGGTTTGCTTCAATGTTGATCTTTCGTTGCGTTCTGTTTTCCATATGTGTACATATTAGACTACCTATTTTGATGTTCAGTAGAAAGATTTGAGAGGGAAAAATACATAAAGTTGATCCGATAAAGATGACGGAGACAACCTCACTCTGTAGGATTACGTTTCAATCACCAAAAGAAAAAAAAGGTTTACTCTTTTTATTGCAAAACCTTGCCCAATTCTATGGTCTCTCTTGCTTTGCAAACGTGCAAGTGCTCTGTGAAAAAAATAAATATATTTTGGGATTTACCTCCGTGTCCTTACGGATAGTTTGGGGGAACAGATCGGGAGAAAGTAGAATACATCCAAGTGCTATGCTATTTCAAGTGGTGTAAAGTACATGTGTCAACATACTATATCAGCAAACGAGTTGAATATTCGCATTCCATGTATCTAATCATTCGGGTAGATTTTTTTTATCTCTACGAACAAAAAAATACGTGATGTCTTGTCATGAACTATCATTTTATAAGTACCAAAATAGATAGATAGACGTGTAACATGAATAAATATAAAAGAAGATTCCAGGTATGAAGCAATACTTTCAGCCAACAGGAGAGTAACGACATTTTTGGTGTACGCAATATACGAACAAAGAGCATAAAATTAAATATGCGTTTTTTTCATATCAAAGGGAGTAGGAAGAACACTCTTGTGTTTTGAAGTAGTTGCTGTTGTGAGTATCTACGCACACAAGCAATAATATACATGTCGCCGTATACTCAGGAGATCTACAAAAAAATAACCCACTTGTCTGATGTACAAGAGGACACAATGACACGTGTCGTATTGGTTTTCTCCCAAACTCTCAATGAACTTACTGAAAAAGGAATAAAGCGAGATCATCATTTTATGTTGTAGTATGACATCATTTCTTTCTATGGATTTTGTTGGTTACGACAATGCGAGTTTTGGTTTCCATTCTATTCGGTTAGGGAAATGGAACTCGTAAAATTCAACGGAAGATAAAATAAAAACGAAAAGTCAAGTTTTTGCTGATTACTTGATAGTTTATGAAATTGGAGAACTTCATGCTTGAACTTGTCTGTCATGAAACTAAAAGGGAGCTTTTGGATAGTATCAACATTTCGGCTTTTTTCTTGTTTAATGCCTTTTGAATTGTCAGAGAATAATATTGGGAAGCATTTTCAGGGAAAAAAACAAATGATATCGCAATTCAAATGATAGGAATTCAATTTTGATCTTCAAATTCATTTAACAAAACATTTCCTCTGAAAAGTCAAATGAAACGCTAGAAAGCATTGACTTTTCCATATATTTTTTTCCCTCTGTAATTACCATCAGCAATGTTTTAGGGCTTTAGCAAAAAATTTGGAATTCATGCATGCATGTAATAATGTACTACTATTTCGTTACACACGT
>JAHZMZ010003542.1:0-26625 GCA_027743805.1 Lepidocyrtoides sp. E14 | reverse complement strand
TACAATATAAAAAAACAATGATCGTACCATTCGAGTCCGTTTGGTTCTAGTAAAAGAATATAAAAAATTTAACGTTTGCGTTCATACACCGCTTAAACTTTTATTGCAGTTTAAAGAAGTTGGAAATGGGAACAGTGCATGATCATAGAATCATACTTGGGGTAAAATGTAGATTGTGAAACAACCGACCCGTAAGTGTCGATGCTAAAATCCTGCTTATGCTGCACTAAAATATAAAAAGTGCCCAAGATGACGAGCACTATTTTATGGCTGAAATTAAAAATGGAGGGGACAAGATTTTTGATCAAGTTATGGATTTAAGATAAAATATCTTACTCTATCAAATGGTCATTATGAGTGCATTTAATGCTATCTAGTGCAGTATCCATGTCTGCATGTATTCTAAAGGCAATATTTTCCACTTCATAAACACTTTATTTCATCATATCTTTTAATTGTTTGCACGTTGCATTTTTTAAAAAAATTTGAATGCGTTATCAGCAAAGAGATGTATGTATAAATGTACTTTTATTAGCTTTAAGAAGGATATTGCATCTTTAAAACCCAATGCTTGGTTTTATATTCAGAGATATCAACTTGGTCTTCAAATGTAGCAAAAAACTGGATGGTGTATGACCTAAATTCTGACAGTGCACATTTCACTTGATCCTTGCAAAAGTGGCAATTAAATCGGGTTGTAAAGGTTGTTTCCTTTTCATATAAGCTAATGAAACAGTGTCTAGTAAAAATGTGCATGCTGCAAAATAGAAAGAAATGTAGCTTCTCTCAAGGTATTTATGTATGCACACAGTCTTTTCCATTTTAATGTCAAATTTTACAAGTATCTGGAAGAAGTAGTCACTAAAAAACTGTGCTTATCTCTGACGATCATCATCTTTCTTATACATTTAGGATAAATGCAAATGATAAGAGTATTTTATTCATCTAGATTTCCTTATCTTTATAAAATCTTGAATTTCAAAGAGTTAACTAGTCTGCTTGCTTGACTGATTTTTGTGTGCAAGGAAGATATAAAACGAGGACAGCTAACATTAAAAATTTTCTTACAACTGCATTGGCAAGTAGAATGTTATTGCAAATATAGTAAGACCGATAGCCATAGTGGCTATTTGGCGAGCATTTTTTTGTGCGCTTCAATGTGTTTATGCTGTAGTGCATTTTTCACTACAAGTGTAAAAGTAATGCACTCCTCGTGGCAGAGTTGTCATCAGATTCAAGTAATAAAAAAGATTTCTGAAGATACCAGTTTTATAGGGAAGGAGTAAAAGTAATAATGAAATAGAGAGAGCTCGTAAACTCAAGTCCAAGTAAAAAGAAACCAATAAAGTTGAAGGAAAAGTCAGAACAAAAAAAAACAGTCACTTTATTTATTTTTTTGGATAAAAAAACATTTATTTTAAGTCTGTTTTTGTAATCATGCAAATGAAAGAAAAAATAGGGTGGTTCGATTCTGGAACTGGATCGAGATATAATATATAAAGTGCTTTGTTATATTTGACTTTTGACTGGAGAGTTTCCCTATCTTTTTTATTTGGTTTTTTTACTTGACTCACTTCCACCACCATGCATTTTACAGCACCGAGCACATAGCACATGCTTCCTTTTCTAAATAGGTTTGTTTGGAAGTTGGCATTTTTGGAGAAAATGGTAAGCAAATAGGACATTGCTTCTAAGGCAATTCTGTCTTATGCATATTACAAATCGTAGAATGAATGACTAGCACCCTCTCAGTCTTGGTATCAAGGCCACCAACTTCTCGTTTTCTTGTAATTGACTTTCTTTTAATTATTTTTCTGCTGCTGCTGGAGTAACGGAAGTTGAAGCAGTGTGGTAATGTGAATTTAAGAAGTATGTATGCCTACTAAACTACATACATAGAAATTCGATATTGGAGCAACTGAAATTGTGCAAAGTTTACATGACTGAATAATATATTAAGAAGAAATAACTTATTTACATGTTTATAAAGTGTCCTTACATTTAAAACTGTAGTATATAAGCCGTACATTGTAGATTACTGTAGAACATAAGTTGACAAGGATGAAAAACAATAGGGGACGTAATATTCACTTAACCCACCAATATTTGGTTGACAATCTCTGGATTCTTGGAGATTTTTACTTGAAGTTCTTGTCCGTATTTCAAAAGCTAATGTTTGTGCTGCATTTAGTGTTTAGTTGTACTAATATACGCTTTACGGCCAAAACTGTTACACTTACTTTTAGGTACAAGATGAGTATCTAGAGTTAAACTATTAATCAATGAACGCTTTTTTTGTCATTGCGCACTGTCTTCGTTTTTTGATATGACATACGAGCACTGAATTAAATAGCTACCAGCCTGATAAAAGTAAATACACATTAATACGTATAACTAAAAACGTACTTATGTATACATATATATGAGCTTTACATCGAGCATTTTCTACCTTAGCCTCTTTACATGAATAACATTTGAATATTTATAAGGTCTTAATCTCTGCATTGCATTATAACTTCGTTTGTAGTAGTGGTAGTGGTGGGTTGAGTATCAAAGAAATTCTTTTTTATGGGAGATATACTCATACCGAGTTTATAAAAATAATACCTACACAATGACATCTCACCAGTTCCAGCAGCGGCTGTCGTTATCATCATTCATTCAACTTTACTGCGTATTTCCATTATAACAGCAGCAGTTGAATGAAAGAAGCAGTGGTATTAGTTTGTAGTAGAAGTAGTAGTTATTTGCATTAAGATATACAAAAAAAGTCCGATTTATTTTGCTCAGCTATGTGGAAAAATGACGGCATTAATTGTTTCATTTCTCTAAAACTTTTTTCCCTACTACTTCATTCCTTCTCTCTTTAACTTACTTGCACAAGCTTAAATTATATGCGCTGCAGGGATTACAGTACTTGATGAAACAATTATTTGATCTCTCATCTCTCACTCAGTCATCATCTCCTACGTTCTTCTTTTTTTTCTCATCATGGCATCACATACTTACAGTTAAAATAAACTTTTCTTCCAGTTTTAGTATACAGCCTTTTTTGTAACAGTGGAGCACTCTTATTATTTGATATGTGTAGGTATGTAAGAAGCATGGATTTCATTCCCTGCTTCCTATGATCGCCTCTCATTTTCCGTTTAAAATAACTTGGTAGTTCCTTACTCTCTTTCCCTTGCATAATCTCAATCTTTTCCTTTTCATTATTCTGAGACAAATAAAAGAACTTTTTTGTATTTTATATAGAGGTATGCATCATTTAAAACTTTTTGATGATCTCTTCTCATTCCTTCTCGTCCGTCTTTATGACTTTTTTTCTTTTGCAAGTGACAGAATCAGAATCGGTTTTTATTGTTACATCAATGCATTCAATAATAACAAGAAAGGGTAGCTTAACAAACAAAGTAAGCTGAAAAATAAAATAATCTAAATCAAAGCATTACATTTTTGTCCAGCATAATCATGGTAAGCACTAAGCAGTTTTGCACATTTTTCCAGAAAATAGCTTTCTGTTTAAAACATAACAGCACATTCGTCAAACCCTAAAGATTGGAAATTATAATAATTATTATTAGTACTACTCTCTACAACTCTCATGTAGCATCTACGGCGAATAAGAATCAAAATACTGGTTTCAGTTTCTTTGCAATCAACAATAACACAGGAACAATTTTTTTCTTTTTCCTGAAAAAAATTATTTTCTCGGTACTTCTCCAATTACATGGTATCCTTTTCTTTTACAGTAAGCTTGATAGTTTTGAATTGCTCGTATGTTTTTATCCCGTACACACTTACCGCTGCTGCAGCTACCGTTAGATATTAATATATATCATTATTCCTTCTACTCCAAAATTCCAACATTCATAATAACACACCACAAAATACTATCTGAATGTGTGCTGAGCTCATGTATCAGTTTGGTAAATATATTGGAAATAAAGAATGGAAAAGGCGTTTGTAAAGTGGAAGAAGTACAAGGGAAAAAAATAATGATAAGTTGTATGTCTTTCTTCTCCACTCCACTTGCAACAAAATTTTTATTGCCGAGTGGGGCAACTTACTAAAAGTACCACTATCGAAACATCATAATATCACAATGCATTCTATATATAATTTTTCTTCTTATATACAAAATACCATATAGATACACAACAAGACTTTGAAGTCTTTTCTTGTGCAAGGTAGCAAAAACATATATTTTGTGGAACAGCCTTATTCTCCAAACACAAGTAACCTGCCTCCCACACATTTTTATGGGGCATATTTTTTTGAAAAAAAATTGTAGCAGTTGCATTTGTGTGGGAACGGCAGAAAAAAAGTAGCAGCAGCATATAACATGCCATGTTCTGGATAAAGCAGTCAAGTAAAAATACCTCTCAGTAGTTTCTGTGAGTGCTTGAGAATCTCATAAAAATGGGTGTTATATCACAGCAAAACATAACCTAAACAATGCTTACCTTGCTTTACTTCTTGTCTTGTCAGTTCCGCTTAACTGTTCTGAATAGGAGAAAATTGAGATGGCCCGTTACTACCGTTTTTATTATTATTATTATTACGATCCTTGTCATCTTCAGTTGCAGAAACAACATTATGATATAATAGGGAAAGAGATATCCTCCTTTCATATCAATACAAGTGCATAATCATATGACATGATTGTTTTTACTAACATATCATCATATTTAGATATTTTATTGCATAGTTTCACACAGCAGCATGTCGTAAAACTGCTGACTATAGTTTGAAACTGAAATATATGTAGAGGCGTAGTTAGTCAGGAAAAGTGGAAATTCAGTGTATCACCAAGAATAGGACAAATTGACACGTCAATAATAAAGTGCAGAATATACTACTATGACCATTACCCATCCTTTGGAGTAATTGTTTTGTACTGAAATAATTGGATAATAGGAAGAAAAATGCAATTTGTTAAATATCATACTGAAATAGAACATGTTGATCCTTTTTTTGCTGCCGGCTGTGTCTACTCGATAATGGAGTTTGGAAAAATTAGAATAAACAAAAAAAGTTTCTAACGGTTCGTGATCATACGTGTGCGTGCATTTACTTCTCAAGGATTTAGTATTCTTGATGTTCATGCAAGTAGATGGAGTTCTTCAAAACCTGTCTACCTACCTGCGAAAAATAACCTGTAGCAGTGAAACGAATGAAGGAGGAATCAAGTTTTTTTTATTATATTGATTTCAATGGCAACCTTAAAACGTTTAATCAAAACAAAAATATGGTTATATCTTTTCTAAATCGCTAATCCAGTTTACAGACGTATTGATTTTATTATTATAAACGGAAAATAAATAGAAAGGAAGAAGACAATGAGAAGAAAAAGAGTTTATTTTAAAAATATCTACCTCTCCACCCTACTTGTGATGCATATTGAGTTTTTAAGACAATAGAAAAGAAATCGAAAAAGTTTCTTTTTCAACAAAAAAAAGGAATAATAGCAACGCGTTCCTGTAAATAGATTCGTTTGTGGGAAACTAAGAAAGGAAAAATGTTGGGGTGTGTGTAGATATGTACTTTTCTGTATGTACTTACTTAAATGTTACTTACGCAAGTACGTTAGTATGCAATAAGTAAGCTTACACAACAAAATTGCTGCAAACTGAGCAACTGTAAAAAAATAGGGACGACTTTTCCAGTACACAAACATACAAAATGAGAAAAAAAGAAGCAAACTGAAAACTTTATTTTCTTTCGCTTTATACAAAAATACCTATACATACTTTATATATTATTCCATGTGCCTATAGATACTAGCTTGCGCATTGATATGCAACGTTGTGTTTCTCGCAACGTTTTTCAATGTTTATTAGATGCCGAAAGAGTGAAAGGAAGTGAAAACAGCGTAAAGAAAAGGGACTTTTGAATGTGGAGAAGAGAGAGAGAGAAGAGCACCGATGGAGAATAAAAGGGTGTATATGCATTCACCTCAAGTTGTATTTATATTTAGCTGAAAAAAACGAAGTTGTGGAATTGAAACGCTTTCTTTTTTTACTTGTATTCCTCTGCAATAATAACAAAGTCAGTTGTATTTGATCAGCCTAGCAAACATTCCAGAGAGGGAGAGAGAGAGAAAGAAAGGGAAAATAGGAGAGTCTCAACTCTCAAACCCAATAAGTCAGGAGTGGTGTCAGAAGAGCAGTCAGTCATTCAAAAAAGATGCAGGTAACTTCTTACATTTAGATCACATCCAGATAAAAATATACATATGTAGAAAAAGGAATACGTACGCTTATCCAGCTTACGATTTAAACTTATAAGCTTAACTCTCACCCGCCCCTGTTGTGATTTTGTAGCTTGCACTTTCGGCGAAGAAAAATAAAAAAGTAAACGAAAAATGTCTTTATTCTATATATTCACCGTATACCACCATGGTGTTTCAATGTGGTTTACCGGAATCCTCTTTTGCCCACTTTTCAACTTATTCAAAAGAGGAAAAACATAATTTGCTATACAAAAGCAAGATGCGTTCCATCCATACAACTTTTTATATTTAAACTAATATCGTCAAGTAAATAATACTTTTACTTTTTTTATTTTTCTATTCAGTTTGTGGTAGTGTAGGTGGTAGTTGAAACGATGTAGATGTAAGATGGAAAAAAAATGTTTCCTTATTTTGTGTGTGTGTGTGTGTTTTATTATTATTTTCGTATTCTTTGTCCGTCCGCTCCCGTTCGTCATTGTAGTGTGTATATTTTCCTTTAAAAATGTGACTTGACAAATTCAGGTGATACATGAATAAATTTATGGGGAAACTCTATTAGCATATCTCCATCACGTGTCTTTTTTATGAACATACTTACCGTGCACTTACTTTACCCTATGTAGAAATATCAGTGTTGCAAATATAAAGAGGAAACAACTTTTTTTTGTCAGGCAATTTGATTGTGGGTACACACAAACTCTTTGCCAAATACAATTCAACTTTTTTTCACCGATATTTACAAAAATGAAACGCGTAGAACATTACCAAGCAAGGAAAAAGCAAAAATAAACGAAAAAAGTTTGCTCATCGAAAAAGGCTTATTTTGAATAGAATGCTTACAACAGTAACTGAATTGTAGCGTTATTTGAATATACCTTTGCAGGAATGTAATGTGAAACACAAACAAAAACTCTGAAAAATTATACACACCTCTAACTCGATGCAATTGGATGATCAAAAAAGTGTTGACAATTTTTATTTCATTTTAAGTATCTGAAAATAAAGAAAATAAATTATTGAACTTTAGATTTATTTTGTTTGTTCTTTCAAATTGATCTTTAGCGCAAGTGTAGCTGTTGTTCAATTTTGAAAAGTTTCAGAAAAATAAAAGAATTCCTTTTCTGATTTTTCAATAATTTACTTATTTTCGTAAAGCATGCTTCTCAATTTTTTGGACAAGCCATGTTATGTAGGTTGGAATCAAGGAAATTGCAAGAAGTGTAAGTGCGTTGCTTATATTTTTATGCAATTCTTTGTAAAATGCTTCTTGTTTCTCTGTCTGAGAAGAAGCAAACACAATGAAAGTTAACTAAACGGATGAAAATATATAGCCAACTGCAAATAAAAGTGGTGGATATTTTTGGATATTGGACACTCACTCAGACAACAACATTAGAAACAGTTGGCATGGGAAGCAAGTATTTTTTTACTTTGCAGTTACAACACTATTACTCAAATATAGGAAAGTACAAATGGATATAGTATAAACGTACATAAAATCCAAGTATATAGAATATTATTGGGCTGTTATTTATTTCACCACTTTTAGCATTGACAACAGAAATGATTCAAAGAATCCCTATAACCATTCATTTACGTAAGCAGCTCCAGCAGCTTAAAAAGAAGTAGAAAAGAGAAAAAGGGAAGCTGTTCATTTTGCGTGTGTGTGTATATACATATATGCAAGAATGACCATAATGGACATTCATTGTTCATTTTTGACAGTTGCTGAAATTTTTGTACATTTTCACTCACTCATCCCACACTTATTCTTTTTTTCTCTCTCTCTATTTCACTCACACATACACACACATACACTACCTTTCTTTTTGCGTAGATAGAATAACACAATAATAAAATAGTTTTTTTTTCTTCTTGGAAACAAAAAATTGAGATCGTGCCAGAAAAAAAGGAGAATAATTTTTCAACCTTTTTCATCTTCCAACGCACACGTTGTTACGTTATTGTTTTTTTCGTTGGGAAACGCTGTTTAGTTTGTTGGACCTCTGCTGCCTCGTGAAAACTTATAGCTGCAATTCAAAAAGAAATATGTACATTGACAGAATAAAATTATCAAAAAAGTCTCACTCCACACTAGAGGGCTCATGAAAATCACTGGACATCCCTGATTCGTATACATATGTATATACACTCTTTCCATTACCCATATAAGTACCAGTAGATATTGTCACTTACAAAAGGGCTCTCCTCTTTCAAAAAAAAATATTTTTGCTCGACACTATTACAAATGTTAATTTCCTTGCTGAACAAGAAATGACTTTTGTTGCAAAGGGAAAATGATTTACTCTCTCTATGATCAACATTTACCTTGTCCATTTTATGTGTTTTCTACCAGGCCATAGGCTCTCATGGTTTTATGCTTATTCTTGAGAAACCTGGTGAAGAGAAGGAGAGAGAGAGATGTCAAAGCTATTATAACGATCATATAAATGAATTGGTTGACTGACTTGATTCCCTTGAGGCGGATGATAATCAATGGAAAAGAACAATATGCTTTTTATACGTATTAAGCAGATGAAAGAAAAAAACCGACTTTTTTTCCTGTATGGCTCAACCATTTTGTTGTTTTCTCGTAGTGTTTTATGGAATCTCGGCTATTTTTACTTAAGCTGAAGCTGACGCTGAAAGTCCCATCAGCCATCCAATTTCATCTATTGGCAATCTTGCATTGATGAGATGACCAAAGTCAATCCCAACGATGATCCTTGTGGCTCACGATAAAGCCTCCGAATTACTATCATCACCCACATGGAGTTTATACCGTGCAGTTCATTGTATGTGTATGTATTTATCATACCGTTACCAATTTCACTCAAATCGGTACCATAGAAGGAGAGAAATACTTTCCCTACTTATCTACCTCTTCATCTCTCCCTTTCCCTCTCTCTCCCTCTCCACTTGTTCGTTCGACAACAAACGATCAGAAGATGCTATCTTGGCTTACAGTTTTAAATAATGCTACACATACATTATAGGTCATAACATTCAGGAAGTGCTGCATTGACCGGCCTCCGCAATGTCCACTATAATGGGTCTCCCTAAGCTTTTCAATGTTTTCGGTGAACCTTAAATAGTGCTCGCTCAGCACAACAAGAGGAGCTTCTTTTTTTCCTCTTCTCAGACCACCAAAACTAATATACGGCCACCATATCAGTTCGTTCGTACAAGCGGCTATTATCATCATCATCATCATCGTCGTCGTCACCGTCCTGTCATGCTTAGTTACCGTATCCCGTGCCTCCCGTCCATTCTTTTAAATTCCTCTATGATACTTTTTGTTGTTGGGATGAAACCCCTATGGACAGGGATACAATAAGCAGTGTCATCCGTTCATAGTTAACCACAAAAATACATTGTTCAAGTGATCCCACTTTTTTATACTGCTGCTGCTCTCTCTGTTCCGCCATACACCATCGTGAGGAAATAATAAGAAACTGTAAAAAAAATCTATATTATTCGATTTTATGGGTGTATGTATATGCAACTAGCTTACATACACACAAAACTGTCAAGGCAATGAACCAATAGTAAGACTACCACCACCACCATCACCCTTCAATAGCATCAAGTATATATTATATACTTATACCGATTGGTAATAACAACAGCATTGCCCCGAAATAGAATGGTTGATTTTGATATTAGAAAAATTCTTCTTTTGGTTCTTACGTACTTGCTGAAATGATATCGTTTGTGCTCAATCACCTCTTGGAATGGCGTCATACAAACGAAATTGCTATTGACAACTTGAAATCCAACTCCCTCCTTTAACTTGCTATAATACAAATGTCATGTTTGTTGAAGGAATAAAGTTGCAGTTTTTCGAGTATGTAGCAATTTTTGTCAAAGTGATATTGTCATTTGATGCTGATAGTGGACTTCTTCTTCATCTTGTTGTAATAATCGGCTTTTTTCGTATTCACACAGCAAAGAATGAGTCCATACATGTTTAAAATTCCAAAGGAAATGGATGAAGAGAGCAGAGGTTGAAAAGGGAAGTAAGGTATGGGTAATAATCATAAGCTTGATGATGATGGTAGGATGATCTTCGATTGTTTTGGGCAATTACGCTAAGAGGAAATTTTCTCGTTTTAAAAAGTTTCCTGTTGGAAAACTTGCCTGACCCAGCGTTCCTTCTCAATGCGGACATGTGTTTGGAAAGTTGACGTTATAAAAGCCATCTGGTGATATTACCTGCGTGATCACTTTCTCGGCTATTCCGTCTCTCTGCTCATCTCATTTGACGGATTACCTAAACTCTAATCTAAGTTGATGGCAGGGTAAACCATTCAAGTTGGTGATTCCCACCAACAAAATATTTTCTACTTCATTTCTTCATGAAGGTAAATAGCTTCATTCTGTACAATAGGCGCAATCAATCTTTGATTGGATTTCCGGACGACAGGCCATTCAAACTAATGCAAATATTTAAAAAGTGGTGTGGTTAGTCTGCTAAAGTTTCCAATCAATCAATATGACTTGTTATCTTACTTTGTTGGCCAACGTTAAAAAACTTACAATGCAACGACAGGAAAAAAGATCAGGTGTCAACTTAACAGTTTGTAATGGTATGCGTATGCTTACTATGTACACTAAGACGCTCAAATTTTCGCTAATGATGCGTTCTCAGGTTGATGATTTGCAAAACAGTCTTGTTATGAAAACAACAGTAATTTTATTGCCAAATGGATTACCACATTCATTACAGGTATCAATTTTCATATTTAAGTTTTTTTCTTGTACTACACGAGTGACATTGTCAGAATATCAATAACTTAAAGGAAGCAAAATATTGTAAAAAGACAAAATGTTCCAAGCCATTAAGAGTTTTTTTTTTGATAACTACAAACCTAACACGTGGCAGACTGAACGTGGAACATAGGTCGTTGAAAAGTACAAACAAAATAAGCGTGCAATGAGTAGCAAGGCACAAATGAATTATGTAAAGCGTGGATAAAAGAATTTTAACAAGAAGACAGTAACGACTCTTACTATCAACACGCTTCTCAAAATGAGTGAAGCTGTTGGTGGTTGAGATGATTCTAACGACCATGAATATCTTCGGCAGTAACTAAAGTGCGAGCCTCCCAACCTTTGCTAATCAAGAAGGGAAAACTGATACTGATCGCTGTCATTCTTTACGGTAACTGGTCCGCAAGGAACTCAAACCAAGGGGAAGAGCGTGTTGCGGCTAGCTTGTTAGCTACATTGCGCCAGAGAAAAAAATAATAACCATCTTGGTAGCTGTGAGGCGAGATCATTTAGGAGCATGTAATAAGCAAAGTATTGCTCATATATTGACAACTGACACCTTAGTATCCCTTTGCATTTCCTCCTTATGCTAACTCTACCATCACAATCTTAATCCGACCGTTATAGTCGGCGAGGAGAAAATGTAAAACCTACCTACGCAAAAGCTAATTCGATTCACAAAAGTGTGTATGCTACCGAAATAGATTTTCTTACGCAGGTAGTTATGATACAGGAAAGCAAAACATTTAACTGCATTGCCGTCAGTGGCTTTAGCCGCGTTTGATTCTTTGTTCAAATTACATTTGAATTATTACTTTCAACGACATTTCGCTCACTTGAAACGACAAAGACAAACTTTAAGAATTAACAACTGGTTTCATTTTATTTATTTATACACAATATGTTCAACAACAGTCCGAACACAGCAATGCTACTTGTAAGTCACAGAAGCAGCAGAAACACAAAATGGATCTTTTACAATAGAAATCTAACGCAGTTTCTCTTGTCTCTTTTGTCTGTCATCGTATTCCTTTACTCCCTAACAGAATCATCCGCATCAGTGTAATCAAAATTTATCTTGTACAAGATTTAAACACTGTGTGAGTAGACTTTGCTTGACTTGCTTGCTACCAAGTTTGTCTGCTATTGTATGCCTACCGCTACCACAAGTTGTATTACTCACGGCAAAGTAAATCTTATGCTAATTACTGATAATACTTGACAACAGATGTTGAAATTTCATTACTAGACTAAATAGAGTCGTTGAGTTACAGTCGTTGTCGTCACTGCTGCGCTGCCAATAGGAACAACACCATTTCATCAGGAATAGTTGTTGTTGTTGTGAATCCTTTTGCCTGTATTGCAGTTCCCTTTTGTTCGCATGCATATTATACTACATGCCCAATATAGTCATATTATATTATATTTACCACCTTGTCTTTTTGTGTCTCTTTCCCCAATAATCATCCATCTTCTTGCACGATTCAGAGAAAATGGATGTGAAAAATTACAAGACTCATCCGACCTTGCCTGATGCTGTGTGTGTTTTATTCTTTAACAAAACTTGTAGTAACACTTGTTCCATGTAGCTTTTCCACAACTTACTTTATCCCACTGTAATTCTTCTGCTGTTACTCATGATGATGATGAGTAAAGGTATATATTGACACTTGTTCTATGAGCTTGAGTTGTGAAAAGGAAATACTTTTCCATTTCTGTTTATTTAGCTGAGCAAGATATTTCCCTGATGCAATCAATATTTCCCAATGAATAGAGTCACTGAACCAGCATAAAACAAACAACAGATATTAAACCAGGAAAAACCATTTTTACGCGTTCGTATGCAAGGAGCGTACACTGTATGATTTGAAATAATACATTGTATTGACTGGATATTTTGAAATTACAGTGCAAAAGGAATGATGACTTTATATCAATTAAAATAAGTCAAGCGACAGGTTATGTTCTAATGGGAAATACCATCACGTTTTTAATTATATTCTTAAACATAAATTTCGGGTTCTACATCTTATCCAAGGTACAATTTTGAGTGATGTGCAAATACCAACATCGCAGGAAAAATGTTCCTTTTATTTAAAATATTCTTCAAGACAGGGTGTAGGGCAGAAAAAAATGAAAGTTGGCTGATCACTGATCACCAAGATTTTAAAGATGGGGATACGAGTAGAAACTGTATTTACTGGAAAAACTATTTCCATTCTTTCAGTAAAATACCAAGCAAGTTAAAGAAAACTGAGTTTTTATGAAAAATCGGCAGCCATTTCCTTTTCATTTTGGAATGAGCTTGTAGACGTAGTAGAGGCTGCATTAAGATGTACTGCATGTTTTTTGTACTGTGTCATGTACACAATACAATACAGGAGGGACGGACCTACTGTCGTGATAAGATTGGGATAGTGCACATTCTGAAATGATCATACGAAACGGTATGACATTTACGATACACTGTAGGTTCATCCCCTCGCTTTTTTATATACCTACGAGAGAGTACATACATACATACATACAGACAAGCAGTTCAATAATATATTGCACACCTCAATTCAATAATACGCCCTTGTATGTATGATATTGAAATACAATTTGGGATAGCTTCCCTGCTTGCTCCGCTACACTTTTTTTGCCTCAACTTAAGTTTCCCCATTTTGTATCAACAAAAGATTTTCCTCAATTTCGGTGTCCAGTCTGAAAAAAGTAGTGAAAAATAAAATATATAGACCATTGTTCATTCTCCTTAACTTTTTTCTCCTTCAGTACTGCACTTTCTCCATGGCCATTTTTATTGTCATTGCTATTCATTGTATTTTTTTTTATTTCGTAGAAAAAAAAGTTCACTTTTCCCTAACACTCTTCCAAACTGTTCCTTTTTTCCGCAGGAGTAAAACGTTTCTAAAATGTTTTTATATCAAAAATGTGTACCGCCACTACATGCATATACAGTTTGTGCGGACATGGTAAAATGTGGAAAATGTGAAGCAAAAAAAATATTGCACAATTCTTAGCAAGAATTTGTGAATTGTCAAATCGTGTGGAGAAGAAGATGCTGTTAAATCATTTTGTAAAAATTGGAAACGCAGTTGGTGGTAACGTTACTAAGCATGCAGAATTTTTTTTTTATTGAACAATATTTAACTTTTTCTACATTTGTTTTATCTTTTCAGAAATTCGAAAGTACAGGTAGGAAGGCGGTTGGTGATAATAAATTACCGTTTTTTTGAACGTACAGTCCGTAGTATAGGTAAGTAAGATGTTTGCATCTATTTTATTCTTTTTTTACTTTTATTGCAATGCATTTTAACTATATGCATGATTACATGTCTTGTGGCACAAAGTTGCATTTTTCATCCTAACTATCCAGTGTTTGCATCATTTTTGTTTGTAGTAAGTACATTAGCTGAAACGTCCCTATGTATCATCTAGTTTACTTCACATTCGTCATCACAGCAGAGGAGCATATTATGTTTTTAGAGAATTACTTCTAAAGGCAGTTGGCCTCCTTATTTGCACATAGTGCTTTACAGTAATTTTTGTTTGGTTAATTTCTCTCTCATCTGTACAAGTATATCTCCTCCCACTAACTATTCCCTTGTTGGATGTTTGGTCTCATGGTTGTCTCATATCGTCATTGACTACATCATTCTGTTCATTTTCCTCGTCTCATCACCATAAATTCAAGGTCAGTATTACATGTCTGTGCACGTACATGTATCATGTATCTACTACATCTATCCATGGATTTCAGATTCCCTCCCAAGTTTTGTTTACTTGTCTTTTGTAAAGGCTGATGAAAACTTGGTCGTGAATAATCTTTCAAGCACCACCAAAAACAAGGCAAGTTCTATTATTAGAAAGAGTAAACATTGCAAGTAAATATATATTATACGTACCATTGCAGTATCCACAAGGTGTTTACAATTGCTACATTCATTTAAACATGGTGTGTTTCACCCAGAAAGTGTAAACTTGTGTTATTTTTTGTGAAACAGTAATCTGTAGAAAATGTAGATGGAATCAATAGATTATGTTGGTACAATATTACAGACTCGATAACCAACAATAATGCACATATTCTAAATTTCATGTAAGTACGCCAATATTTTTTAGAGTATCAAAAAGAAGCACTAGCGTTACATTAAATAGATAGAAGTACCTAACGTCTGTAATTACTTGTTCCTCTCAGTCAGTAGATACCTAAAACTACAAATTTAATCTGTAGAAAAACAATGTAAGCATGTAGAGAGCGCTTCGTAAACGAATGAGCGTAGCAACTAGACAGTCTGTTTGCTAAAGTTACAGCAGTAGGGGCATTGTGAGATTTGCTAGTTACGGATCTGGCGGATCCGCCCGACAAAACCAACGGAAACATGCTATCGTGCCACCATGTAAAATCCGTCCATCTATTCAGTTTTATCCAGCACATATAAATTTTGCATACATTTTCTGCTTTCACTATTACCTATGGGGAATTCAGAAAACTTCGTTTTCCATTACTTGGTTTACCTGCACCTGCTAATGCGCCTTAACATGCTAGTTTCACATATAAACCTCCAATTACTATATAAAAAATTGTACTCTACAAAATTTTTTGAATTCATCTGCTTGCCTGTATCCATAATCGTTTGCCTAATAAACTATGAATATGAGCCAAGAATATTGCGTAAGCGGTTTCCCATTTACAATAAGCAAGTAAAAAACTTGAAGCGTTCGCTAAAAGTCTGCAGACTGTGTTACTTTCCTTCCTTCTTCACACGCATCCGCATGTTAGACCATTGCGTAGAAGCAAACGTTCGCAACGGCGGATAAACTTCCCTCTAAATCAGTGAATAAAGTATATAACAAGGGGAATAAATATGACAAAAGCTTTTGGCACAAATCAGAAACTGTTTCAGACGTCAATCATGGAGCATCAATCTAAATGACAGAGACATATTTTTACATGAGTCAGTGTATTAGTCAAAAGATTGAGAGAGAGAAAAAAAAATCCTCTGCTTTCGCCTCCTTCTATTCTCTCTATAAAGTCCTGAACTGCATCCATGCGAACGCAATTGCTTGCAGTGCAGTGAATGCAGTAGTGCTGAAACGGTGTACATATTCATCTTTTCTCTCTCAGCTCTCTACCATTTATACTTTCACAGCTTCCATGGTGCTCACAATGTACATCTAAGGCAAAGAGAGCAAACGCACTATCATTATACCCCATTCTTTTTTTCCTGCATTTTCTTCACAAGTTTGATCACAATGCAATGGTGGCGCATTGAAGGGAAACCTTCTACGAGTAGTATGTGTTACACTGCAAAAAAAACTTATCTATGAGGTATCCTATGTACGTACGTACGTACGTTCATGATGCTCACACACTTGGCTGTAGTGCAATGGAACATGATAATGTATACCTTCCATATAATATATATAAAATGTATAACCTACTTTTACTGCTGACAAGATTTCTTGTAGTTGAAGAAAAAAAGTTGACTGCACAGGGTGCAGTGCCAAGTGCAAGGACTCGACAAGTGACTCTCATCATCATCAACATACTTCTTCTTTCTTGGTGAAACTGCAATGATCACGGCCACGATCACTACGATCACATAGCGCTTATAATAAACGGTGGTGGTGGTAGGTTCACTAAATTGGAGTAAAATGCAAAGAATGGAATGTGTATATTATGCCTGCAGGACCTAGCCACTTGTATTTGGGATTAAACAGATGGACATACGAAAGGATTTGTAAGTTTGTACTGTTGAAATAATCACCCGCTCTTGTTATTTTGCTTGTTCAAAGATTAAAAATAATCATTTACGCATGCATAAATAAAGAGAAGAAGAGTTTAGAAAATTCAAAAGAGCAGAAACGCGACTATATAGGTATGTATATTTGTAGATAAATAATGAGCTGTTCGAAAAACCAGCACATAATATGATGATGTATAATATATTATGATCATTGAAAAGCGGTTTTCTGGATTGAATAGATAGAATAATGATGTTAATTTGTCGGTCACGCAGCAGTAGCAGCACTACTAATGTTCATATACCATGCAGAGACGAAAAGGAAGAGACGCGAATGATAGAAAGTAGACCGTTTACAACAAAAAGTACAGAGATTACACAGCTATTGCTACAATGTAACCAGAAAAGAAGGATAATAAGCTGTAATGCATAATGCAAGCATGTATACCATGATATCATATTATGTAACAGATTACTACTACTTCTACTAGATCCGTTTTTCACGCAGCAAAGACCATTTCCATGAATGTACATCCACAGTTGCCGCTGACATCACCACCACCACCGCCGCCGCCGCCACCACCATCACTGTTAACCATGTTCGTCCTCTTCGTCGTCATCATCATTGCCAGTTTACTTAAGTTGGTTCACTTTTGCTCATGCATAGTGGGAGAGAAGGATAATGGTTACAGAAAGAGAGGAGCAGCAGCGGCAGGAGGGAGTAGTACAAGTGAGCAAGCAGCACACTTTCATTCAATTCACTGCATAAAAAACGTGCAGTGGAAAGTTATGCTAAAGTCAAACTTGCAAACCATATATATATCCACCCGCCGCCCAAAAATAGAGAAAGTCAACCGTCATTATCCGGTCAGTCTTCACCATCACCATTTCTCTCATCCTTAATTTAGGTCGAGTTTTTAGCAAATCCACTGCTCATTCTTTGTCGCGCTCCCATTGCCGATGAATACTAGTGTCTGGAGAGAAAAAAAAGGAAGGAAAAGAAAAACGAATTTTGAAAAAGAAGTATACCAATGCTGTGTACAAGTTTGCATATAAAATGCAGCAAACTATCAATTACATAATCTCTAAACTTTGAATGTTTTATGACGGAAAAATTATTAATTAAATTAGTTTTCATTGATTATTGAAAATCAGTAAAAAAGAATAAATTGTAAAAGGGCGGAAATACACAAGTAGATATTTTTAACCCTTGGCTTTCGGGGAAAGTGAAAGCCTTCTTTGCTAGAAATGGTTCAACTTTCCCCAGTTGCTGAGCAAACAACACAACAAGAAAAACATAAGCAGCATCTAAACATCTATACAAACACACTAATCCACGAAAAACTTTCAACCCTCCAGCAGCAGGCAAGCTAAACTTTCTTCTTGTTTGTGTACATTACATGCTGAAACCCCACAAACAACTTTCCCAATGTTGATAATATGGCAGTGATCCCATTTCGCTGATGACGGCAACGGGGTGAGTTTTTACTACTACAGCGACCAGTTTTGTGTATGTGTTCCTGTGTATCGTTGTTTGTATTCCATAATAAGTATACATGAAAGAAAGAAAACACGCAGACACACATACATTCGTACAATATGATATTTTGTATATCATCATCATCATCATCATCATGTGAGCATTCCTGAGAGTGTGTGTTTCCAGCATGCCCATCTTCCTCGTGTTCGTTGTCGTTCAATCCAAAACACAACACAACTAACTACCTCCACTGCTACTGCTCACACAGTGTTCCAGTTTAACGGCCACTGTTTTGTTTGGTTGTTGTTATTGGTGGCCGTGGAGGTGTAAGTGGAACGGCAGGAGTGCCCAATTCAAGTCGTCTCATGTAATTGCCCTTTCTCATTGGAAGGAAGGGTTTGACATTCTTCCTTGCGCCTGTCTCCCGTTTTCTCTTCTCATCTCGGGAGAAAGCAAAGCATAGCTATTGCTCTGTGTGTGTGTGTGTGTGTGTTGCTTTTGCTTTCCCTTTTTCCTAGCGAACGGCAAACAGAAGCAAAACCAAGCAAAGCACTTGTGTGTGTAGTGTATCATCATCGCACAAAAAAAGCTGCTTACTTACTTGTGTGTGTACTCTCACAAGCAATCTACACACACATACACACACACGAAAAGCCATACAGAAAAATATATATGAATACCTACACATAAGCATAAGCAAGAAAAACATCATCATCCGCTAGCTCTTACTTTCTCCTCTATTTAACTGCACTGTAGTGCTGTATGCCTGCGTTAAAACAGCAACTTCTCCTGACACTCTGCATTGTTTGTAAGTGGTGCTAGACTGGCTGTTGGTGGTGGCAGCGGTGGTGGCGGGGCTGTATATGGAAACAAAACAGCGAACAACATTTATAGGATGATGATCATCAAAAATATAAGAAGCAAGGAAGTAGAGACAGTTTAGTAAGTGAAGTAAGCAAAGAGCATAGCAAAAAAAAACATTGGCATTAACGTAAGTGTGGTAGCTTCTAGTGCTGCTAGCTGCACACATAACATGTTATACGTATGTATCTTCTCACTTGTACATAATAGCAGTGTTAGTGTTGTGCATGCAGTGCAGTAGTAGTTATATTATTGTTTGTATACAACCAGCTAGCATGCATAGGCACGACACAACGACCAAGAAAGGAAAAGCAGCATTTCACTCAAGCAAAACTTTTGCTTTTGCCCCACATCTATCTTCATCTTAATATTAAACAAGAAAAATAGAGGGAAAGACAGACAGAGAGAGAGAAAGAGAGAGAGAGGGATAAAGATCAAAAGTTGTAAGGAAAAAGCGCCATAAGTGCGTACACATTGTTTTCATATACTACCGACTGTTACTTCTGCAAGGAGAGCAGTAGAGGAAAAGGTAATTCTAAAAAAGATAGGGAAGTGAAGCCGACAATAGATTGCAAGAGGAAGAAAATGTTGCAGAATAGGCATACACAGTAAGCATTATAATAAAGTATAAACTTTTTTTGCTTTTTTTTATCTTTCCACGTATGTACCTGCACAACACACATTAGAATAATCAAGATATTAATAAAATGTATGTAGTTTCCTTATGAAAACAAACGTACACGACGATGATGCTGATGATGATGATAATGTCAAAAAATTGTGTACGTATTCGTTCATTTAATATGCGCTTTGTACACATGCTGATGTATTAAAACATATACTAAAAAAGACGCGTACATATAAAAAAAAGTTTAGAAAGCAGTACCTTATTCACTGTCTGCTCTCTTACTTTAAGCCATCTCTCTCATTTTTTTTCCTTCTTCTTCTTTTTCTCCTTTGCCAGCCTTATTTGCTTGTAACTTTTTCTTTGCTTACTTACCACCAGCAGCCAGCCGGCTGTTTTTACTCTAGCCGTCTCCTCTTATCCCCAGCAAAAAAAAATGAGAAAAATATGTGAAGCGCAAGCGGCTGCTGCTTATATACATTTGCTTTTTTGCTTACTACTTGAACATTAGTATATCAATATATATACATCCACAGACATCAAAGTACAGCAGTAGTAGTAGTAGCAAAAATACACAAGTCGCTTGCTGCTAGCTACATAGCACTCCTATTTCCCCATCGTCATGATCAACAACAATCACAATCCCTGTCTGTTTATATACACGTTGCATTGTGATGTAGTGCGGTGGTGAGTGGAAGCAGTGGTGGTGGTGGTTGGTGGTGAAAATTGTGATGTTGTTTCTCCATCTGCTGCTCAATACTACTATTCCTTTTCCCATCCACTTTCCTACATTAACACTAACACTCAAGCTGAGTGTTGCCTACACATCTACATAATATTATGTACCTATCTATATGAGCATATAAAAAATAGAATGGAATATATCTCTGCTTGAAAAGTGGTGCAAGTGCTGCTGCTGCTGCTGTTGATGGTGGTAGTGTGGTTGATGTTGTGTATGTCTGTGTATACAACTACAACGGTACCGCACCAGCAAACAGTCCACGATATTATTGTGTTGAGACTTGTGAGAGCGAGACAAGCTAGTGAATACAAGACGAGAAACTGCGACAAGGATGAGAGCTACTACCACTACTACGACGGCTTACTGATAGCAGAGAGCCAATGTTACCATACACATATTATATGCACACAGTAAAAAAAGGGAAGAAAACTAAGAAGCTAGAGCTAGCACCATATACCACTTTCATCATCATCATCATCATCATCATCACCGCTCGTTTTCTCCTTCAACGACGAATACTCGTATTAATACACAAAAAAGCAGTAACTCGAAAAGGAAAGCAAACTGAAACCGATTTCTTTTTTTTTTCTTTCTTTTTGTCTTCTTTATATCAACACACACACATATGTATAATAAATATGTACACACAGGGCGGAAGAAAGATAAAGCACGGCATGATATAAAAGAATGATATAGTATATGTTTACATGGCATAGATACATTCACCTTTATAACTGGAAATAAGCAAGCAGCATATTCCACTTTTTACCTCTTTATCTTTCTCCTCTTCTTCTTCTTCTACTCCTTCGTCTTTTTTTACTTATTCTTGTTTTTCGGTGTGAGAAGCAGCGGCAGCAACAGCCGAGCAAAAGCAGAACGACGAATGTTGGTTACCACCACTTATCACACGATATATATACTAATACTACTATACTTTGGTCTTGTTCTGTGTTTTCTTTCTTGAAACGTATTGTGTTCCTTTCTCTACCACTCCGCATCCACTGCTACTTGCACCACTAAAAACTAACTACTTAACATACACAAGACGAGTTGTGTCTTTTGAGTGTGTGTATATGAGGAAAACTACAAAGTGTAGTTCACAAAGCAGTAGTAGTGGTGGTGGCAAGCAGCAGCATCATCAACATTCGTCGAGATATTGCACGTATACAACAATATTAAACTTGACTACTACCAACATAACACCACCGCCACACACAAGCTTATACAATTCTCTTATTATTTTCTTCTTCTTTTTCTTCTTCTCCTATCTGCTTTCCCTCGTTTGCTTTCTCTACTGCTGGTTGTATGTGTGAGTGAGTGAGTGTATGCTTATGTATGTGACCCAATACCTGTGTATCTTCTTGTCTTCTTTACTACTCCCATTTATTGTGTATACACACACATAACACATACAGGGGGGAAAACTGAACGTCGTGGAGTGAACGTCACACCAAAGTACTACTTCATCCCCTCCTCACACCAATTCCAGATCTTCGACGGAGAATACACAATAAAATGATACTAATACTACTAGTACAACATCAGCTTCAACTTGAGCCGAGGTGGTGGTGGTGTGGTGGAGGCAACAGCAGCAGAAGTGGTGGTGGTGGTTGTAAACGACTTTCTTTTTTCTTTCCAGTGAATGTGTGCTTGTGAATGCATGTATGTCTATGGATGTGTGTGTATGTATACATAATATTATGTGTTGTTGCTTGTTTGCTCTTTCTCTCCTGCAAAAGCAGCAGCAACGGCAAGCAGATTCTCTACTTCTCTCTCCTCTCACTGTTTTTTCCCTCATTCATATCAGAAGAGAAGAGGTTTACAGACACACACACACATACAACTACTAATACCGTATTTTCCCAGTTTTACTGCTTCATGTGTAGGTTTGAGAAAAGGTGGTTGAAAACCTTCACGACTCTCTTTTGTGAGAAGAGGCCTCACTTCAAAAACTTTGTATATATGATTGTTGTGATGTTGTGATGCTCTACACATTCACTACTCCTCCTCGCACAACCATACAACAAACACACAAACAACCACCACCAAACTCTTTTTTTTTCTTTTACTCAGCCTGGAACCCTCTTCCTCCTTGTACTTATTTATGTGTTGCCACTTCGCAAAGTCATAAACTGTTTCCCTCTGCTCGTCGTCGCGATCAGCCCCAAGGAAAATATAGGAAACGAAAAATAAGCTGCAAATGCTTTCTTTTTTAATACTTCAAATAACTCAAGTCGTATGTCCAAAACAATAAATCTTGTTTCAGGGTTATTGTGACTCTGCTGCTTCACAAAGTTTCAAACATGTTAGTTCTGACACATGTGTAGTCTACTTTTGTAAACTATCAATCATACATACTTGTAATAATTAATCAGGTGTGTAATTGTAATAGGCAATTAATGCTATTTAGCTGCATTTGTGAAGACGGAAGTGAAAGTGACTCTAAAGAAATAATCGTACTTAAATACATTACAGCTCATTATCATTATCAGTATCATCATCATCATCATCATCATCATCACCATTCCATTTCTCTCGACTTTGGATAATTGCCAATTAGACATCTGCTCTACTAGTTACACGTGATAGTTTTACTGGGCTCCAAAACCAATACCCTCATACAATCATTGTACTATTGCAACCGTATATTTTTAATTATTTTTTAGTAATTAAACAATATTGACGTATTTAACATGTAATTGTTACACTCCATCATTTAGTTAAAAGCCAAGTGGAAAAGTTTCAATGTGTACTGTTTCAACTGATATCAAGTTTACATAAAATAATCAACTGTTTAAATTCAGAAAAAAATTTAAAATAAACATCATCAGACATTTATCAAAATCATAAGACAATCTTCATTAAAACATTAATTAATATCAACCTGTAAATTCAAAACTGCGTATCTCTGCAAAAGAGAGAGTTTTTTTACAACTTATCTTTCAAGGGCAATGTGGACACTCAGTACGGGGAATCCGTTTCAGCCCGGACATGAGGTAAGTGATGGAATTTCTCATTAAGATTCCCACATACCTCATTCCAGAAAAAAAAACGTAATAGAATAAATGAATGCACAAAACACGACTAAAAACTAGACACAACAACAAACAACAGCGGTAATAAGGGGTAAAAAACAAACTGTTTATAGTTGAGCATTGAGCACACTGCCCCAATAACAGTTGTCGTCACGGAAAGGGATGGAAAAAGCTTTGTTTTGTTGTTGAGTATACTTATATTTGGGCGGAGCTGCTGAGTAAGCAGAAATATTTGCCAAGGAAATAGAGTAAACAGAAGCAAATCTCATAATACCCCTACCTTCCGCTTGCTCTCTTCTTCATTCAGCTTTTCTTCGTCCGTACTGCTGCTATGTATACTGTGTAAACTAAACCAGTATGTTGATATGGAGAAAGCTTGAAAACTTTGTTTGTTGTACGTACGTATTTGTGTACTACTACTAGGATTCTGTTTGATTCTCAAGTTTTCAAGGATGAACGCATATCGCTATACAAAATAATGGTTTAAAGATGAAATGGAACACAATAATAAAATTATAAATGTTATTATTATTTTAGAATAATAATAATAACGGCAGCAGTAATACAAGTAATAATGGTAGTGTGCTATTTTTCTTTGGATGATCATATTTCTTTAGAGAGACAGCTGTAGTAATAAAATGATTCAGTTTATAAAGTTCATCCAAAGAAGATTTTCTTATGGTCTGTGCGTTCTTGCTATTAATAATAAAATGTTATTATTGTTTTTCAACTCTCTTTCCTGTTCCTTCCTTACCCAGACGATACTGGAAGTACATTAAATTGTTTTGGAAAATATGTTACAACAAACTCGTGTGGTCATGTTTATCTTAAGTAAAATGTGTTGTTGGTGGTGACGTGCTTCCTCCTTAAATACCTCCCTTGTTCTCTCTGTAGAGAAAAAAAAAGAAGTAAGATCAAAAATTGCTTTGTATTTAATGAAACAGTGAATGCAATTAATTGGAGGCACACACCCTCATCGGTATGCAAGAAGCGATGGCAATTTTCTCAGGAAACAAAAACGCTCGTCTTGACTGCTGATCAGCCAAGTTGTGGACTTGATTAGGGCAATTTGAAGTCAGACATTGCCTCAAGGGTTTGTCCCGTGATATTCGTGCCGTGCCTGTGATGTTTATTAAGCATGCATGCATATTAGCTTGATGTTTAATTTTACTAGAAAAAGGAGAACATCCTTTCCCACCTTTTCCACAATTTCGTTGTCCTTCTACCAACCGGGATGGTTGGAGAAATCAAGAGTTTAAACCAGGTTGTTGTACAATTGATAAGAAGAGAAGAAAGGCGTTTTGTGCTGTTTTCACTGCTACATTCTCATTTCACATCTTAAAAGTTCAAAGACGTCCTCGTTTCCTCCCTCACTTCTTGTCTTTTTCACTGCAACTTTTATTGCCTTTGTCTCATCTGCCTTCTTGCTTCTCTGGTATTAGTACAGAAATGGTACATCACCACGTTGCAAACTACTTGAGTTTCTCTGAATAAACAGGCACACAACAAAAAAGCAATTAAATGGAACCTAGAAGGTTGTTATGTAGACAGACGTAAGCAAGCAAGAAGTATCAAGAAAACGGAAGGATGGGAAAGGGAAACCTAAACAGAAATACGGTGGCAATAAGACGACGATGAGTCAAAGAACAAGTGGAGCGATGATTCTCTCTCTCTCTCTCTCTCTCTACGCTCTTACTTTTGTCGGTTACGTATATTCATTTTATTTTGTACAATTTCTTGAGTCTTCCCCCAACATCTCTCTTTCCTTTGTTGTTCCGCTTCTGCCGCAAATGGTACCTATCCCATTTTATGAAAAGGTGTACACCGTTAAAATGTTGATTACTTTTGTGTGTATCACTACCACCATCAGTTGTTCTTTCTTGGTGTTCTCCTTTGAAAAATGTGAAAAAGGACGGAAACAAGGATTTGTTTGTTGAGATTCGTGCCTTCTTTCCTTCCAAGAGATTTTCTTCTCGCAACAACTGTCATCTTCTTCCCCCTGGCTTTCTTTTTTTTCTTGACTCAGCTAAAACACTACTCGTATCTGTGTAAATCTTCGTAGAAGCTTGCTGTAAAGCTCATTTTGATCGACTTGAAGAGGAGGAAGAATAAGTATCATGTTTATCATTCTCTTAGATGAGAAAAGCAGAGCAAAAACTGGAATGAATCACGACAGAGGACAAAAACGACTTGTGTCTTAATGTCTCAATAAGACTGTTTTGTTAAATTGACAAGAACAATAACCTACTCAGTTTTCTTTTCAATTTTTAAACAAATCACCTCTTCACTGTTTGACATTATGGCTCGGAAATATCTCTGCGGAAAATGTCCACGTACTTAAAGTAATATATTTAAAAACTTTAACGTTGTTTATTTTCGTGAAAAATAAACAAAAGTTTTATCACGTACAAGCTACATTTCCTTCTGGCATTTTGATGAATTTTGGTAGAAACTAATCCCTCATTATTATTATCCCCTTCTCAAAGCAACATGCAAAAAATATTACTCCAGCATTGTTTACAATTTGGCTCATTAATTTCACATATTTTTTATGCATACCAAAGTGATCGTAGTAATAATATTGTGTACACTTGTTATAGCTTGAAGAAGGTTGCATATTATTATTTTGAATAACATGCTGTACGAAATAGGCAGTGCAGTAGTAGATGCGAGTTGTCAGCTTTTTGGCATTTCACGCATCATCATGCAGACACACTGATTTCCTTTTGTGAAAGGAAATGCGACTTAAATACAGGACTTTAGCTTTCCCTTTATTTATGACCGGCTCAGGTAATATATGCGCTTGAATTTTACTGCCGTTATAATGTGCACAATGGTTATTGTATAACGTAGTTTTGTGAAATGGGCAGTGTCAGCACATTATGTATATATAAGCGTATACATATGTACATATCCATGCCTACTTACGTGCGTGTGTATGCATTGAAGTAGTACAAGAGAAATGAAAATAATGCAGTTTGTCAGAGAATGATGACCACAAGCAGGACGACACTCATGATGATTACCGCCTGGTCGTGTGCACAGATAAGCGCTATCAGTAGAATCCAGAGTGAAAGAAAAGTAGCATAAGCGAGGTAAAATGTCTTTTTTCAGCGGGAAGTAT
>JAHZMZ010003541.1:0-30622 GCA_027743805.1 Lepidocyrtoides sp. E14 | reverse complement strand
TTTGTAAAAGTAACGTTTTGTAATGTTAATGTAGAATGCATGTGTATACCTACCAACTCTGTAACTAGTATATAAGTGACGAGATTTTCCGAATAAACAATCAGAATAGTTCAGTACTTTCTACCAAACACATCACTTCAGCACCTTTCTGTCCTCCAGTACTTTCTACCTATCACAACCGTTCAGCACCTTCTCTATACTACAGTATACTTCAGATCAGATCGGCAGTCTTCTACTCAGAATCCCCGTTTTTGTGTAACCGTCTACCGTTTAGCATAGCGCACCAAGTACAACAATAAACCACGCAACACCTTCTACCTATTTTCCGCAACATCACTTCTATCTAATTTTCCGTGACAGAAAATTAAATGCACGAGTTCAATGCCGTTCACAAGATGTTAAAAAAGATTTAAAAAAATTAAAAACCGTTATAACTCCCAAACGGTGCATGGCACCTCAAATCTGATGGTACTGTTGAACTCAGTATTTAGAGAGCTTTTCATCGATATGTCACATGACATATCGAGAAAAAAAGTTTTTGAACCATTAACCGACCCCACCCGTTAGCGCGGGCCGATTTTTCTGAAAACCAATCCCATATGTGGTATTGACCTAACATATGTATATGTGTACCAAGTTTGGTGTTGATCTGTCCAGTAGGTTTTGAGTTATCGTGTTCACAGACGACAGACAGACAGACATCAAGGTGATCGCATTAACTATCTCATCTACGATTTCATCGCTTTCGATAGTTAATAAGTGATACAGAATTAAGAATAACAAAGTAAGAAAAAGGAGATCGTAGAATTCCTTCACAATGACAATACCCATATTAGATTAGCGTAAAATATTATACAATTGCGTTGTTGGTTGATTTGCAAACTAAATACAGTCTGAGTTACTGTAAAGGTATCAAATTTTAAAAAAAACAAATAAAGAAACACCTCTCCGNAGCGTAAAATATTATACAATTGCGTTGTTGGTTGATTTGCAAACTAAATACAGTCTGAGTTACTGTAAAGGTATCAAATTTTAAAAAAAACAAATAAAGAAACACCTCTCCGAGAAATGGGAATTGGAGTACAACGCATAGGTATTATGCTCAATACAGTGTTATAAGTGTAGAAACTGCTATTCTTATACGGAAAACTTCCTAACGTAAGAAAAAAGTAAGCGTGCTTCCACAACTGGTTTGGCATCCGTACTGATTCCTATTTATTTCCGTCGCTGTCTATTCTACAGCCCTAAATTGCGAATCACAATATGTAAGTTTTGATATTCTCATCCTAAAATAGCACACACATTATAGGCCATGACATTATAAATGGATATGCAAACCAATTCCAGCAGGCAGCCTCCATCAGAGAACTACAAAATTTATTGATAAATCTCACTGGTCTTCACGAGTTTCTGCAATAATGAAAAAAGCATACAACAGTTTTCGTATTGAAATCCTTTCCCGGAAATTAAAAAGGGAGTGTTTGAACAGACAAAATAAATGAGTATATCATAATATGCTTGTCTGCTGAGTGAGCTTTGTTGTAGTTGTAACAGTGCAGTAGTTTTAACTTCGAAGTTGTACTTTTGTATGAAATGTTAAAAAATGATGGACCGTTTTGATACAGTGAACCAAAGGATGTAATAATGGCTGTAGGAAGCTACATGATTTGAGTTTCAATAAATTTCCTTTGAAGTTTGATTAAAACTTCTTGCCTAATTTTCATTTTTTCCCCTTTTAAATTAGACTACACGATATGTACTACTTACTTCATAACCGATACAGCGATACATAATATCCGTTTTAGATCCTAAGTAAGTACCATAGCTTTTTGTTTGAAGCTTTCGATTACAAAGGATACCAGAATGGCACATGAACTTTCTCCTTTGTGAATCTTTGCGTCATCTCAGCTAGAGCTACTACATCTTGATCACAGGAGCAAAAAAAAAATACTTTCCAAGTTTCATGAACCGATCGACAAAGAAAAGTTCTGAAAAGTGTGCCTAGAGTCCTGCTAAGTTGCCGTCACTCATTGCTCCCCTTACAAAAATGGACAGTTATTTTTCGAAGAAACCATTTTCGTTTTAATGGTTGTTTGTATTACTTACTATATTATGTATAACCTTTATTTTCGTCTTTGAAACTCACGATCAAATGCTCGTGCTGATCCGTCGGTGATTACGTAGCCTTGATGTATTTTCTCGTACTGTGGTTCACGCTGGTATAAAATTACGCTTACGCAAGCTACAAACACGCATTGCATTATTAAAGACACACGTGAAAGTTTGCATGTTTTTTCTTCTTAAAAATAATTACAATTAATATATATATGAAAATATTTGTATTCCTAGGTATACACTACTATAATTTTCATAGGTACATATCTATCAACATAGTCTTGTTTGAGAATGTGCCTGAGCAAATCTGCTTGCAACCACACAGCAATAATAGTTTTGCCATTATGCAAATTATTAATTATACTGCAAATGACTTATAATATCAGTGACAGGAGACTGTTTGTGTCAAACGCAGAAAGAAATACATGACGTCACAGTAAAAATGCTCTGCACTGCTCCATGAACTCAAAAAAATCATCAATCAATTTTAATTTGTTAAAACGAATGCTATACATATTATATTCATGTTTGTAAAGGGTGAATCAAGTCAGTTCTTAGTATAATATGCCTCGTCTACTATTTTCACACATAGGCAAACACTTAAAGGCAAGCCAATCCTCTCATCTCTGTTTATGTTCCATGTACGATTCATTAATCTTTTTTAGCAAGTCATTCTGGAAAATCGTTTAGCTTTTATTCACTTTTGAAATAAATGAAAGTGAGTGAAAGCTTTGAGAATTGTTTTTGAAAACTTTACGGTTCGTTATGTTCACAAAAGGATAAATTCCACTACACTATCGTTTATCCGCTTTTTCATTTCACTTGCACGTCTATCATACTTTAGGTATTCATACTTTCTTCAACTGGTACGATATATCAGAGCTGTACTTTAGGAGTTATCACCACGCCATGCTGACAGCATGTGGAACAGTGAAATAAAGGAAAAGAATTTACAGTTTTCCCTCACATGCTTTTTTTCGTTTTTTTTTATTTAACGCTCTTTCATATCTACTTGTCGTTGAACTTTCATCATTAAAACTTTTATTTATAAAACTGTTGTTCACTATCAGATAGTATGGCAAGAAAAATGAGTACGTGACCTTCTAGTACTACCTTACGCAAAGCAATAATAGTAAATTGTAAAACTTTTCATATCTTTCATTAACATCATTTTGATACTCATACTCAGCCAATGATACACATCATAATTCTGTACTTTTTCCTTAACCTGCACCATCTCCGACTCTCATCAATGAAAGGGCCATAACTTTCACAATCTAATTTTCTGTATTATCACTTTCCCTCTTTATGGACTATCAATCAAAGAAGTTATATCCTTTCTTACCAAAACATGGAGAAAGCAAACTGCTCAAAAGTACAGGCATACCCAAGTAGGTACTCTGTCAGTTATCTGATCAAAGTAGCTTTGTTTCTGATATGAAGTACTAGATGCGTTGCAGCCTAAAATGCTACTGACAAGCATGAATGAAGCAGCACAAAGGAAACTGTTACTGTTTTATTTCAATGAAAGATGGAATTCAATGTTGAAAGAATTGGAGAATCTGTAAAAAGAAACAACTGAAACGAAAAAATACATAGTATGAATATAAAACGCCTCTTCTGGAAGTTGTCTTTGTTCCGATGTGCCAGAAAAATGTTGATTTAGCTGTTGAGTTTGTTACCATTCACTTTCTCCATCTCACTCGTTCATGTGGTTTTTTTTTAAATAGCTTTAACAGCAGTATTATGTATTTGCATTATGTCGGACGAAATATGACTTTGCCAACATGTGCTACGCTATGGTCTTTCCGGCAAAAAGTCGTACACTGCGTCAAATTTTTCCTCGCATTACTTTGAAAAACACAAGCGGCTATATGTGTACACGTGAGCTTAAGTAAAAACGAACATGACGACAATTACGTATCCTATTTCTACATG
Organism: Lepidocyrtoides sp. E14; assembly: GCA_027743805.1. NCBI lineage: Eukaryota > Metazoa > Arthropoda > Collembola > Entomobryomorpha > Entomobryidae > Lepidocyrtoides > Lepidocyrtoides sp. E14. Next base: position 26,569 of record JAHZMZ010003541.1, on the reverse strand, counting down.
TTCACTCACTCTACGGCTCATAATATGCATAATAAGACTTTGCCTACTTAATTATAGAAGAAATTTTTCTCCTATTGCCGTTTTTATATCCGTTTATTATCCATTTTCGTCTCACTTTTTATCTCATTAGTCAGTCAAGAGGAGGAATAATACTTTTTAATGTTGTCATAAATTTATCATTATTACCACTGCCATTATATATTTTCCAAAACATTTTATACTTTGGAGAAAGCAAATCCCTTTGGATTACAGTGCCCTTTTTCTACCCGAGTGAATGTAATCGTAAATGGTAAGTTTTACAACTTCTTTTCTTTATTTAGGCTTTCACTCCAAAGAGCATACAGAGCTTTCTGTATTGCATATTAAGCATCTTACGCAAAATTATCCAAAAGAGATGTAGAAGCCGTTATTTCAACATGCTCATGGTTTGCACACATTTGACCATCATCATTATCATGATCTTTTTTTTTTTGGATCAATGGTTTCCTATTCACCATAAAAAAGGGCCGTTCATGTAAGGACTGTTGTCGCATATTATGGTAAACATATATGTTTTATGGAATTTGGATTGATATGAGCTCTGAGCATAGAAAAGTTGGCTTGGACATAGAAACTCTGACATTGAGCTGGAATCACTCGGGGCTTTAGATTTTCTTTTCTCTACATACATCTCTTAGTACATATAAACATGATCACATGCACACTACGTGATTTTTCAACAGCATTACAACCTTACGCAATACTTTCTCTTCTCAATTTACAGCACATGTGCTTCTGTTGTTCTGAAGTTCTTACTCCTGTATTTCTCCCTTGAGTAATATGCATGTAATAATGAAAACTACAACATAGGGGCTCTACAATGAATTTCATTGCGAATTTCACAGTTAGGTAGTAGCTACTATACTTGTTAAAAATGTAAACGTGGAGATCAAAATGTAGAGATTGCAAAACAGCCTGGTGAGAGCAATCATGCTTGCATGTCTGCAAATAATGACGATGCGTCATTTGGTTTATAGTTAAGCGGCAGTACAATTGCAGTATAGAAAATAAAATGCTTTTGATAATGAAATAATCTATATTGATTAAAGTTTGTTGGTCAAGTAGACATTAACGGCAATAAAGAGTAGAGCAAAAAAATGAGTGCGTGTACTCAAACGTGACATTGCACTGGCATTATAATATTTTACTTAGATGCCAGAAGAATTGAATTACATTACGAAAGAGGGAGGAAAAATTTGAATTACACATTACATTACTGTTGTTGGACTTTTCTTGTACATATATTGACAACACTATTTCTGCCGTATACGAAAAAAGGAAATTGCAGCAGTTAGCGCTTTTGTTATTTCTTTGTTGTGGAGTGAAACCATTTTATTTTAGACGGGAAGAGAATAAAAGAGAAAAGGAAAACAAGGCATGATAAGAAACAGCGGAAAACTATAAGAAAACAGCAAGCGACAGGCTGGCTAGTTGCCACCATGGAATGATGCGAATCAAAAAAGTACAACTAGAAAACTGCGCTAGGAATCTAATGGCGTGGCTTGCAAGTGCTTCGTTGTAGTTGTTGGTTGGATGGCTAAATGGGATAAATTGATTGTTTTTCAGGTTTATGAACAAAGCAATTGTTACACATTTCACGTCTTCTCTGTACGAGCAAGCACATCATCATATGTGATCATCGTTTTTCTAAGTCGGAGTTGGAGCTTTCGAGAAGGGAATGAGTGGATGGATTAACGATTAACAATAAAGGACATTCGTTTGCGAATGTATTTTATAGATTTTGATACAAAAGAAGAGAAATCGGTCGACACAAAGGAATGCTATTTTAAAGCCGCAGTTTGACATTGGCGGTGTGGTAGATCCCTTTATTTATTCCAGTCAAGTAACAAGTCCCACTTTAGCTCCAGTGGAAATCACTTTACAAAAATGCGTATAACTCTAACCCTAAAACTCTGATGAACTTGCTGCGCAGCAAGATCATTGCGAATATCTATCAAATGTGAAGAATTAATATTTACTTTACTATGGGTGTAAATCTCCATTTAGAAATATGTACAAATTCTTAAAGAAAGATATCGAACATACGTATTTAAGTGACTAATAGCCTACAAAACAAGAAAGGAGTTTCATGCAGCTAAGGAAAATTTTTGCATCGAAAATGGCCACATTTTTGCATCTCGTTACGCTAATATCAGTGATAGAAGGATGGAATTTACTCATTTGCTCCAGCGTCATAAAATGGAGGTCAGTATATACGAAACATAAAAATAATCGCAAGAAATCATTTAAAAGTTTCGTATTTTAGTTGTTGTAATAACCGGTGCCATGAAATGCAAAATGGTCCAGTGCAGTTGTAAAAAGACGAAAAATGTATTATAATGTTTTGATATCATACAATTATTGTTGTATGTATGGATTCTGGACTACCATGTGCACAGCCCTGTGGCCCTACATTTTGGCAGTTTTGCAAAATATTCTTTCTCGTTTGGTTCCGTTCCCTTTAGCCTATACCATGAATCAAGCAAGTCCGCATTCAGTTTGCTGTGCACATTATCATCACTTCGTACTTCATAGCTATCAGAAACCCAGCTTTTGTGGAGGGTCATGATGCGCTTTTCTTTTACACGATGTATAAGGGAGACTGTTTTTTTAATGTTTATGCTTCCCTCTCTTCTAAATGCAACTGATTTTAAAATTAAAGCAATCTACGAAATAGTTTGCTTAAATGCAAAACTAACAAATTAACATTATTAACAACGTGCTCGGTGCTGCTGGCGTGCGATTATTGTAGTTGAAGCCAATGCAAATACATTATTTAAAATGAATACCTCAGTATTACTTGTCTTGACTTGTTTGAGAGTAGACTATTTTTTGCTAATAATATTCATCATAACAAATGAAAAGGAAGGATTCTCCTGTAAAGCCCAGCCAAAAAAGGCCTACTCATGAGCAAATAGACAGACAAACAGTGTCAACGCCTTACTTGTACTGGATTCATGAAGCGGTATTGTAAAGTCAGATTTGCATCAGCAGCAAAAAGAGAGCACTAAGCAAACTTGCAATTTTACTACGTATATTTTTAGCACTTCCAGCTGTAGCACGGCTTAGTTACCATTAGAAAGAGTAAACCGGCAAGAGCTTCAAGGCAGACTTTTCTTTTGGGTACTTTTTACCGCTTTCTTCCCCTCTGTAAAACAAATATATACCACGTACGCAACTAAATACACAGTTATAAATATAAACAGAATATTATGTAGAGACCCGTAAAATATATTTACCTATACAGCAAACAAAGTAGTAGCAGAAAATATTTGAGCAAATGTAATGTACTTCAAGATGATAAATTGAAAAACGTATACACTCTTACATGACATGAGCCTACGTAGAATTATGCCTTTTTACATATTTAAAAAAAAGAAAGTTAGCAGATAGAATTATTTTACACTATGTGTATGCATAAAATAATGATAATAATACTTTCATAAAATGCATATGTATATAGTCTAAAAAGAGAAGGTCAAATTGGATTGTGAAGTAGCGGAGCAGTAGAAGTGGTTGTAGTAGCACTAACATCCAGAAATAACACTTTTTGCAATGCTGCTGAATTTGAGCTTATTTTCTCTTTTTCATTTTCTGGAACTGGTATAAGTAGGTACGCTACTGGTGTGATGTGGCTTGGCTTGCTGAAACCTCTGCTGTATATTCTTACTTTTCATTCTTCTTGGTGCAAACTAGTATCTACCTTAGCTTTATCTCTGCCCTTCTTTCTAAACTGGAAGAACTGCCATCCCTTCCTACCAGTTTCATACTCTTCTTGTTTCCAATGACGGTGGTCCTATAGGGTCCTATAAAAGCAATGGTGGTGGATCATGGTCGCAAGCAAAGCGTATAAAGAACAAGAGAGTAAAAGAGAAAGGTACAAAATACAATGGTGCAGCTTGTATTGGCGGTGCAGGTGCAGGAAGCTTTCTCCTTCGCAGTTCACACTGGAAAGGCGTATCATCGTGACAAGGTAGTGTGCGGTTTCATTTCATCAGCAGTTGATTCATTTCATATTAAATTGCATTATCTATTTATCTGTATCATTATATTTATTTTTATACATGTATTTTTGTGCTGCACGAGCAGCAAAAGTTCAAAGCACACAGAAAAAGAATAATATAGATATACGACAAAAAATTTGTACATACCTATATTATTCTTTTCATCCAGTTTTTTTTCTTTTAGTCCCCCTCTACCAATCTTTCTGTTTGTACGTCGTCAATAGACAATGCGCTGTATAAATGTTGTATGCACACCATGTATACCAGGGGATTCAAAGGAAGTAGGTTAGACAAATCTTTATTTTTTATTAACTCGCTGATGAAAAATATGTAATAAAGCTCCAGGTACGGTACTCATATTATACACAAGCGTACACACTCATAGTAAATTTGGTTTTCATATTATAACAAAAAAATAGATGGGCAGTGAGCATTTTTACAAGGTACACAAGGTAGTAAACATGCGTGTGCCTGCATGTGCCTGTCAACAGCATCCTCTTTCCTTCAGCATGTTTTGCTAAACATGGTGGAAAAAACTGAAATGTTTGCTGAGCTGCGTTGCAATAAACTGATAGATGTAGCGAAACATGAGCAATGAAAGCTGGCGTGCAAGCATCAACATGAAGCTAATGGTCATTTCAAATCAAGGGCTTGACGAAGCAGCACAAAATATTTTCAATCATCGTGAAAAATGCGTATCTGGTAAAGACGAGAATTTGAGAATTCTACGGGAAATGAAATGTGATTCAAAAAGGAAAGTACGAAGACAGTATTTCTCATTTCATTCCTTCTCTAAGATTATAAAATTTTTGACGAAAAAGTCTTTTCGTTTTCTTTAGTAAGATACGCCTTGAAATCTGAGAAGATTTTTTTAGCAGAGGAAGTAAATAAAAGCCGATGCCTTGCTTTTGAATTTTGTCACTGAGAAAACTTGGTTTTGAAATGTTTCTGTGCCTTTGATGATGGGCACGTTGTAGCGCATATATATTTCCACTACAACAAAGCCATTTTTACAACGGGTGAAAATCAATGAAGTAAAAGAAGACGTGTTATAACATCAAGAAACTATAGTACTGTTCTCGTTCTCCTCTTTGTGCAAAATTGAGACGAAGAGAAAGAGGAACAAGGATAATATTCTCAACTGTCACTGACTGATCGAGAGTGAATATTTTGTGATGTAGCAAAGAACAACAACAGAGAGCTGTAAAAATTCGCGAGTCCCTTTGAAATGTCCTTGAAGCAGAAGATTATACTGAGGGCCGTACACTTGCAGTCTCTCACTTAATATGTCTCCTAGTAAGCGTACTCTGGGAACTTCTACCCACAAGAAAAACCATACTTTTTGCTTATTGCAGTTCACAGTTGTCATATTGTAATAGGATTCCAACGAAGACTAATGTAGGGCCCATGGTCACTACTACTGTTTTGTGAATGCAGTTGGTTGGTATGTGCCTTATGTGCTCCGCAGCACCAAATTCTTTGAATACTTTCCTAACTCTCTGTATTCAATGGAAATTGAGTAAAAGTAAAGCAAGAAAGAAGACAAGAAGCGTTGGAGCTAGTTGCAGTGGCAGGGAGCAAAGTACACAATGACTTTGGTGAGGCAGTGATGCAGCAGCAGCGAGCAAGAAAGCAACGTGCGTTACTCGCCAGGGCATAAAGGCATCATCCAACGAGTTTAGTATGTAAACGACCAACAATAGGACAGTAATTCTCTTGCCTGGTTTTCAGATTAAACTTTCCTTGAGATTCACTTTGCTGTAGAAAGTAATGATTTATTTGAACCCACACTCTGCTGCTACTGCCACCACTAACTTTTATCCCGGTACCTTGTCACTTGTGTGGATAAACCATAAAATAGGACGCTTTGTTGAAGAAAGAAGAGCCGCGTTATAAATTGTGTCATAAAGGAAATAGCTTTTTCACCGTAGGGTATATTACATTGTGCATTAAAATATGCCTCAAAAGTGTAGTGTCCTTGTTATCAGCAGTAAGCATATTAATAGCTTTTTACTAGTGCATAAATTTTCTCTTGTATCGTGACTGGTGGTGTGATTGGCCAGGTTTGGATTTGTTTGTTTTGTGAAAATAAAGCAGAGCTGAAAAAGCCTTCAAGGACATTGAGAAGAACCTGATACCGATATATCTTACGCAATATTTTTTTTAGCTTGCGTGTTGAAGAACAGTCCATTATCTTTACATGTCAATATGCCACTTGGTCCCTTCAATGGTAAAAAATGTTCTCTGTTCCTGGTTTTAAGCTGGCATTAAGAACGTTATTAATACTCTTCGCAAGTTGCTGATTTGAGATAACGAAAAAGCTTTCCCTATGGTACGTGTGCCACTAAAGTAAATCCTAAGGTTTAATATTTTTGTGTGGAGAGCTGAGCATAGCGTTACATTTTGGTATGCAGTAAAAGAATAATAATTAAGGTTGACGTTCATGATGATGGTGGCATAAAGGTGGAAATACTGCGGGTGATCAGGAGCAGCAGGAGGAACAACGCAACAGCAAGCAACGGAAGGAAATAGACCAAAGTCGGATTACATCAGTATTCAGTCCTGAAAGAGTAAGTGCCATTCTAAACCGCATTCGCATTTTTCTTTTTCTCTGCTTTCTTTTCTTTTACGTATCTATAAATGCATACGGTGGAGTCGCAGCAGCAACTATACATTGCTACTCCATCAGGATAAATCATGAAATCATTCAAGCGAACATACGAAAAAGCTTGAATGTCTGAATTTATTATTATTCCTTTTTTTCCACCACGGCAAACATAAACACGGCGAATACAACACATATTCGCGTGCATGCAAAGTGAATGATTCCATTTAGTTATTTTAGTTCAAAACTAAATATTATGGTTTGGATTATTGTTACGTTTAACATATATGTGCATACTGCATATTATTGTTATGAATTTATCGTTGTACCTGTACTGCATGACGATAATCATACCGTAGATGGGGATGGTTATATTGTAACGGTTTCGGATACTTATTTGCGCACAAGTCTACAGTTCAGTGTGGGTGTGACGTGGATGGCAATTAATCTACGATCTTTTGTATTCCTCAAACTATACCTTTGGGTATTATTTCAATGTGACTCTACAGAGAATAGAACAGGAGAAGCGGAAAAGGCATCTGCTACCTTGCAGGAAATGAAGACAGTATGCGCGTACCCAAGTAAGGTTCTAAATTCTACAAAAAGGGCGCCGGAAAGAGTCAGCGGAGAAAGTTTATACACGGGAGAAAATTATGAGGGCACTGTTAGTGGTTTGGGTTAGCTTTGCTGGTGCAGGCTATTTTATTTTGCTTCGGGCCAGTGGTAATGCACGGATAGACACAAAATATAGCAAACAAGCATGTTCAAGTAATCAAGTAGCCATGAAAAGATAATACAAAATTTCACTATATATACGTTGTGCAAAGTCGATTTTATTTTACTTTTGGCACATAAATATTATCTATGCAATCCAATTATTATGAGCAGAGAGTTTCTATATTATATACATAAATACGCAGTTGTTGTAAGGAATCTGTTTCGTTTTTTACGTTTTTGTGTTTTTGCCGCATTTTCAATGAAACATATTGCACCAATATTTCTTCACACCATTTTAAGCTTGTGTTTGTAAAGACTGAAGTGCTTAGAAGAACAGTAATTTTTCCTTTTTTCACTTTGGCTTCCCATAAGTCTTCATTAATGTCCATTTTCATTTCGACTTTGCGTTTTCTATACTGTAAAAAAAGTTTATGCGTGTATTGCACTTGGCATCTGACATTTTGTAAAACTTTCCACGGATGGGGTAATAAAATACAGATCAGTTGAAGATAGTACTTACATTCCTATGAGCGTATAAGCGTGCACTTATTTATTACGTGATGGTGAAATACATATGAACGCACCACTGAATGAGACTGCACCAAAGCCACTGGTCACGCCGCATATTGTCACATGTATTTACAGGCACACATAACGTTACGCAACTTCCCAAGTCCGCATTATAATTTGTTTTCACTTTACTCTACTCGCTTAATGAAGAGATATGATATAAGTTTACTACCGTTATATACAGTATCTTTTTTCCCATTACAGGCTTCTATTAGCTGCACCCTGAACTCTCCAAAAGTGCAAAATCCACTAGAGACAAAAGAGAAGGACGAAACTTGCAGAAAATAAAATTCAAGTAAAAAAGCGATCCAGTTAAAGTTCAATGTTTTATTTTGCTTCAGCTATACCTACGGTAAGCAATCCTACGTATCTTCCGTCTTCTCGTAATTGTGGACGTCCTTGAGAGAACGAACTGCCACCGATCTAATGGGAGCACAAATTGTATAAATCTTCCAAACAGTGATAAACTTTGAACCTACGTTGTGCGCATCATTGTGAACAAGTGTAGTACATTACCCACTTCATGGTCTTTGCTGTCTCTTTTATCGTCATCATCATCATCATCACCATTTCTTTCTAAACTACCTACTTGAGCTATAATTTAAAGATTAATCTTGTCCCAGTAAAAACCTGTGAACAGTTCAACAAGACAGGAACAGGAAACATAAATTCAAAGAACTAAAGTAACTGAGCTTCTCATTCATTCCATTGGACAAAAGAGCAAACGTGGGTTGAACTAAAAAATTGCATTGTATACAGCTTGTTGGGAAAGTTGACAACGAAAGAAAGTGGAAATGTTTGTTATAGGACAGCACACTCTAATTAAAGTTTGCCATAAAGAAAAGCACCCATTCTGCCAACAACTGAAAAAGTTACAAGTTACAGGATGTAATTGTCGCATTTAATTCAAATTATTATTAAAGTCGTCTCTTTAGAATTATTCGGCCGTTCAAACCTGTGCACAATTCATTACCATAAGCCGCACATGCTACAAAAAGTGTTGTAGAAAAAGAGAAAAAGAAAATTTTTTCATATGCTGAATTGTTTTACTTTCTCCATTCAACGAGAAGGAAGAAAGCTAGTCAAAAGACACATTGGTTGTTCAGGCTGTCATCAACAGGAAGCAAAAAATCAAAGCAATCATGACAAGTTTGGAGCAAGTTTTAAATGAAATAGACTGTATTGGTTGGTGTAGACAATTTCGAACGGATTTGAGCAAATTTGATCCTAGAAAGCCATGTTTAGGCTTTACATTACAAAATGGAATTCTTATTATCGCTATAATAGACGTGGTAAGTGTTTCCGTTCCCATAAGCATGCTGTGTTTGTGTATGTATTTACCGACGTTCCTTTCTTAGATTGCATTGCTCTTCTGCAGAGCATCACTTTTCTTTAGAAAGATTACTGGCTACATTTTATTGCCAAGAAAAGGAAGGTGACTTTTATAAGCAAACTGTTATACTTGCTTATACCAGTTGCCAGTAAGACATATTTACTAGTGAAAGGGAAGTGCTTTCAAGGTCATCTTCTCAGAAAGCAATTACAGTAGTCATTAAAATGATGAAAATATTGAAGTAGGTATTGACATTTGTCCTAAAAAAGATTCTATTTGTTCTATTTAAGATTGGAGGAGTGCTTGGAGTATTGCCGTTGGTTATTTGGCTCACAGCAATGACACTGTTTAAAGATCTCATGCAGAGCATCAGAGAAGACTTGACATTACAACCCATGGAGTCGGCCAAAACGGTGGAAAAGTCATGTAAGAATAAAAATGTATATTTATCTTGGGAATGAACAAGAATGGTAATATTTGTGCTGTAAATGAGAAGAACAGGTTAGTAGGGCGTGAGTAGATGATATGGGGTAGTTTTAGTGTCATGTCTCTAGTGATGTAAGGAATATTACCCAGTTGCCTAATTTCATTCCTTTTTTTTTGGGCGAAGAAGGCATAGTGTGCAATAAAGTAATAACATTTGGATTGGATGGGAAACTTTAGATGAATGCAATCATAACAGAACTCTACATACGACTATAAAAAGGCGGAGAACTATGAAGCAGTAGTCGAAGAGAAAAAAGTACATACATTTTGTATTTCTGCCAACAACAACAAAAGATGTCTAATAATTCTTTTGCTCATTTTTTCCCATGCATGAGAAAGTAAAAATGGAGTGTGAGAAAAGATGAGGAGGCAGCTTTCCAAAAAATTCCATGTTTTTCCACTTTCTCACAAGTAAAAGAAAGCAAATACTTGCTCACAGTTGCTGGCAGCAGCACTCTACTACTAACAATAAACAGTATGCATTTAGATGAGAAATAAATCAACATGAAACATACAGCAGCCTGAAATTTCTCTCAACTTTCAACAGCTCGTAACATGAATTTCACAGTCATTACAAATTTATAGTCTCATCCACTCAAAAACACACATCGGTGAAATATACTGAATGAGAATCGAATACACAATATGGTGGGAAATATCTTGTGGAGAAGTTGGTGAGACTGTTTCTGCATTATGCAAAAATTGAGTAAAGCTGAGTATATTTTGGTAAGACATTTTATAAATTTGCTTGAATGTGTGGTGGAATGAAAAGAGCATTTAGCATTTTCGACATGATGAATCTGCAAACATTTATAACATAATCATAATGGTGAGCATTACAGACAGTTGGAAAGATACTCTTTTGCTCTAAATTAGCTAATAAATTAAAACTACGTGATTCAATTCACAGGCCAACATTAACTCTGTTCTGTTCCATCAAGCAAGAAAATCCCCATCAGAGAGATGCCTTTTCAGTTTCGCTATAGATCTCTGCTCAGTAATAATGTGACAGAAGGCATGTGGGGAAAACAGAGAAAGGAGTATTTGTTGGCATTATTATTAGATGCATAGCGTTTTTTAAGTGGACATACGAGAGATGAATTCAAAAAGAGAAGTTAAAAAAGTAGAAATAAAAAATGAAAGGGTTTTTAGTAGTAGATATCCCTTAAAAAAGTATACTGATCCCTTCACACTGCTGCTGTACTTTTGCCTATTTATTTATTTAGATTCAGTTTTCACTATGTTGATGATGAAACCTTCTCTTATATGAACGCGTTTTTTTCCTGCACTAATAAATAAATATGAATTTACCACTTTTTCATATGTTGAACTTGTATGGTTTATGTAATGGAGTAAGTGAAAGAAAGTACACACAAGTTGACGCATTTTTATCAGCAGAATAAAAAAAAGTATACGAGTACTCGACATAATATTTTTTAACGTGGTGAACACTCTATTTACAATCAAGGTCATGTATGTGGAAGTGGAAAGGAAATAGGAAAAATGTATAATGCTTTGGGTTAAACAAGGAAGTGTGCCTATACCCTTTCCAACTTAATATGCTTTTGATGCAGTACAGCAAAGGAAAAACTGCAGGATACCGTGTACTTCACGACAACAACATCGTGCATCTCGTCATCACGATCAAAGAATATTCCAATACATTAAACATGAGTGCATTGTTTAGGCCATGGTGAGACTACATATTACCGATTTTACTTGCAACCAATGTTATGCATATTTAAAGCACTTTTGAAACATTTTTAGAATGAAAGTTTAGAAAAACAAAAGTAGAATAAATAGTATTATTATAAGTAAAAGTAGAGTGGGTTTACTACTGGATCTGTTAAATTTTAAATAATTATTTGGTCCATAATATTTATTAATCCAAACATGTGCTTCTCTTTTTACAGTTAGCGTGTTCCTTTCCATTCTGTGTTTAGTGATCAGCGTGTGTTTACTCGAATTTTATTTGGCTATGCTGCTTCTGAACGCTACAAAAAAGGTACGTGATAAAATTTTCGTACTGAATTTAAATGAGTGTAAAAATTTATGACGTTTTTGCAAAAACTTTCTGCACATTAAGATAGGTTTCCTGAATTTCTCTGTAGTTTTGTTTTTTTTTGCAATTTCAATTGTCCTCTTTATTCGTTGCATCATTTTATGTGTGAGAGGGAGAGATTGTACATTTTTTTACTTTTTAGTCTTCAACATGCCGAGTAAGCATTTTTAATAACCGAGAATAAGACGATAGCGTTAATGTTGAAGACAAAACAACACAACCCTTTAATTATTTGATGTTTGTGACAAGCGCAATTTTATTCAGCTTGAAAGCAAAAATCCCGATGATAATGACAAACAAACATTTGTGTACTCCAAAACATAGAGGAATGTGTTAAACATGTCTATGCTCCAAAACTGCCTATGCCATTTGATTATACTGTGGCGCAAGTATGTTTGTTACTCACCGTATAGTCACAAGACTGCATGGTGACAGTATTAATAAGACTAATGTTTAGAAACCAGCTTAACTCCATTAATTTCAACCAGAAGAAAGGCGGATTATCATATCTTCTTCAACTGTGCAGTCGATGCCGGGCATCAAATAACTATACTTGTATACTAATATTATTAGGTATCTTGTTTTTTTGCACCATGAAAAATTGAAATGGATGTGGTCGAGCACGGTACATGAAAGATTCTAAGCATGCAGGATTTTACTGCTACGAAAGTTACGCTAAAAGCTGCTTTTAGATGTTTTGCGATTAAACATTTTTAATAGCCTATTAAACTGACTTGGTATTATTAGGCTGTCTATGTAGATCCACGTGGAGTTGCATTCCGAGTCCAAAAGAATATTTTGATAAAATGATTTTTCAGACCAGCAAAGTTATAAAAAAAGAGTAACGACACTGGATACTGCACTGACTGAGACTGAATGCATTCCAAGTTTGCATGTTCTTACTCCCTTATCTCGAGATAATTAGCAATTCGTGAAGAGGAAATCAACACTTAAATTGTTGTAGTATATTCCTTCATGCCGTCCAGCCTAAAGTATAGGCAACTGAATAGTCAACACGTTTGGAGTACCTTTTAGTAGTCAGCAATAAAAAGCACCCACAATAAAGCTACTCCTATGTACATATATACTTATATTACTGCTGTATGAGTCATGGCATGAGCATTAGTCTTCCGGTGAGGCGTAACTAATCTTGATTTACAACAGTGCTTTCGTAATTCAAGTAATCGTTATCACATTCCAATCCAAGTTTTTTATATCGCCTGAATGTCAAGAAGGAAAAAAATCGTAGGTAGAGGTACTTTTCGCGTTCTTATAGTGCAGTGACAAGTATTTTTTTATATATACCATACCTATTATATAAATATATCCGCAAGGGGAGGAGGCTGCTCGATTTTTTTACAAAAAAAGGTACAAGCAACGTGGGATGGAATAAACCACTAATAATAGACTTTATTTCAGTTTTATCTACATACCACTTACGCGAATATCGTCTCCAAAAAAAACCAGGCGTATAAGAATTATCGTTAGCTTTTACTTTGAGCCAAATGACCTTGCGTTTGCCCACTCTGGGGAAATAGTGCATGGTATCTTTGACTGTCGCTTGCCATATTGGGGAATGTGCCCGGTTACTGACTGTCCTTTCAGTTCTTTTTTGTAAAGTGCTGCTATTACTGTTTGTAGTGACAGAAAAAGGATGTAGAAAAAAAAAACTTTCATTGAATGTACGAGGAGTAAAGGAACATGTATACTAGAGGACTTTGGTAATTTGGTATTACTACTACTACTACTACTTTGTTCACTCTACCAAAAAGTGATGAAGAAGAATATGTTCCCATAATAAACTTTTTTTTCCCCATCTTTTTAGCCCTCATAGCTTATTTTTAGAGTGGCTAAAGAATAGATGCATTATTGCAAGTATTATAAGCATATTAAAAAGGCTTTCAATTGTTTGTGAATGTGTCGAAATGTTTTTTTTTTCTGTTTGCAGAAAAAAGTGACAAGCTGTTATCTATACTGGAGATTGGTTGTGGTCGTCCTTCTCATTGTTCTTTTCGTTCTTGGGGCTATCATATTGCAACCTTACATCGTTGAGATAGCCGTCCTAGGAACGGTAGTGATTCTCTACAAAATTTACTGCTTTTGGGTGGTAAAAGTATTTGTAGCGAGGATAGGAACCGAGGCTGCGGATAATCTGGACAGTTTGCCAACAGTATGTGGAGAAAATGAAGAATTTACCAAGCTATAAGATACCACATATTACTTTAAAACATTCCAAATTTATTACTATTATTATACTTCGTGCTTAACCTAAATTAGCAATTTCTCTTTCCCTTTCATCCCATTGCCATCCATTTACAATATGCAACACCTTTTCTATCCACACAATACAAGTCGTAAATTTTACATAATATGATGATAAAAGAACAATGGACTACTTGTCTCTCCCATTCTGCATTGGGGAATTGTGAGACACTGCAGAGACTATAGAAGCATTGCATCGCAGCAGCAGCTGTACCAGCAGGGAAACTCATCACATCACATCAGCCAAGAAAGAACCCCACATCATATAAAAATAAAAATAAAAGTTGAGTGATGGTTTTTCACTAGGATTGACACACGAGAAAAGAATGCACATATGAACAACTTTCTTTGTTCTCTTGTCCTTCTTGTACTTTCATTCAGCCTTTTCCAATTTATGTTTGTTCCAAACGATGACTAAGGCTTCCCCAGTAATAAAAAAATTGAGCTTTCTATGTATTTATTGCTCAAAACACAATATAAATGAAAGGAAGGGGAAGGAAAAAGCAAAAAAAAGTACTATCATCATCGCCAATCTTCCAAGTTTTTTTTTACAACCATTCCTTATACCCAATCGGAAGTTTGAGCAAGCAGCTACGAGATTTTTTGTTTCTTCTTTTTAAGACTGTGACTCTAGATAATATCCTTATAGACAAGCAGACGTGGAACAAAACTGTTGATTTATAATAATGTTATATGTTCTTCTATTTCTACAGAGTTCTATTTTCCTGTGTGAGCATGCACGTTGTAGATTTTTGAACACTATTTCTCTTTTATTATTACTTTTTACACAAATAAACTCCATGGGCTTCCGTTTCGCACAGGTGAGGATCAGAAAAGGGAAAAAGTAGAGAATAGAAACTCCAAACTTTCTATTAATACTCGACACAGTGAAAGCAAAAAACTGATTAGAAGACAAAGTAGTGGCATTGAAGAGAACTAATATGCACAATGTTTCTTTTGTGCTTCTCAATGAACAGAGTCAAAAGCTTGCCTGAAATTACTACTTTCACTACTGAAGTTGGAAGACAATGTATAGGAAGAACACAAAAAAGAATGGTATGCTCACAAATTATGTACCTATGTATGTAGGGAACGAAACCTACCTCTTATTACATGAATTGAAGAAGCATGAAAAAATAGCATGCCAACGGATGTTACTTGTACAGAGACTATCACCTCACTTAGATTTGGGCCTAATGACGTTAAAAGAAAGTATTCGTGTTACCTTCAAGAACAAAAGTGAACTATATAAAACTTAGTCTACAGTTAGTCAATAATTTGAAGAGTTTTGGTGGTTAGACTTGTCTCATAAGTGGATATATGAATATATGCTCAACACATTAAAACATGAGATATTTTTTCTCTCCAAAATGGGTTCATGAGTAACATGGCTTTTAAGAGAATTAGCTGGAAAAAGTTGTAAAAGTTTATGCTCTCATTCTTCATTTTTATTTTTATGCATTCCCACAAACTATGGCATGCCTTGGTTATAATAGTATAAAAATCTTAAAAGGTATAACAAACTTGCGTATAAGGAAGTTATTAAAATAGAATAATAAGGTAGAATTATAACGGTGCGAACTATTAGTTGCAGTATTTTGAGCACGAATATGTTGCAAACTAATGTACTAACGACACTGCTTACTCGGAAGTTTTATTTTTATTTTGTAAGATGTAGTAGAGTAAAATTAGCAAAGTGTAAAGAAGCACTTTTGAAAAGCAATTTTGCAACACGATCAAGAGACAAAGACCGTAGCATACTTAAGTGTATTCTTAAGAACGGCAAAGTATTTTTAAACGGCACTAGTCTCATTTTATGGTTTTATCAACGCAGATAGCCAATAAAGTAGTGGTAATATTATGCACTTTGCTTAATCGTGTATGCACTACGCATATAGCTAGCTGGAAACTTTTAAGTAACAAAACATAAATTTCAAAATGGGGATTTACGAGGGCTTTCGGTATCGGAAATGGTGCGGATAGAATAGGCGCAATATATTACAAATTTATGATTCGTAACATGGAACCCTGGTATTAAAACGACTAACTCAAAATCAAGGTTACCTGCAAGAATATTTTACTTCAAACTAAACAAAAAAACTAACTCTTTTTCAACCATTATCGTCCATTATAATAAAGCCTATGCATGCCAATTTTAAGACAATTATATTACACAACTAATTTTACATACATACGTGTCACAATGTATGACTGATATTCGTACATTCATCTGATTATAAAAGTATTAAAAGTATCTAATGATTTGTGCATTTACGAAATTCGAATGAAATTCACCTACCACCATGACTGTCTTAATGTTTCCTTATTAAAATGTAACCTTAAATACTGGAAAAACTTTTTGAGATTGGTATTTGCTTATTATTTACTATAATTTGTTTACAAACTTTTCAAAACCAAATTAATTTCTTAGAAGCACGAGTATATGAATGAAGAATGTATGAAAATTAGTACCTGATATGATATTAACCTGAAAATGACTGTTCAATGTCTACTACTAACTTCACAAGTTGATATACTTTACCAAAAAGTTTAGATCCTATATAAAGTAATTAGGTAACTCTTCCGATTGTGCATATCAATCTAACCAGATTTGTTCTGGAAATTAAATTTGGCTCACTTCATCTAAAATGAAACCTTTACCCGAAAGTTCCAATTCGCAAAATTCCAGCACAAAGCAGAACATTTCCTCTGTATCCGCTTTTCGTGTCTATACACGAAATTTTTATAAGAAGCGTGGCGCTTAGATGTCTATCATCAAGGCATTGTTTGATGGATTTATGCTAGCAAAACAATGTCTATTATATAAACCAGTTGAATGAGAGCTAGCAGCGTTCTTACTCGATCGATTGTTGAATTGTTGTATGTCTAGTCATCTAAAAAATCACATTATAACACATGAGCACTTTCCCATAAGAAACTATATACCTAAACGATAATACTCTTATTTGTACTGACTTATACGTAAAAACTTCCCTTACCTTACCTTACTAACCGGTGAACTGGACGACCTTCTCCTATCTATTTCATCTAGTGAAAGTAACAAATATAAATTTAAACTCTAAACTTTAAACTTAAATATAATCACCAGAAATGTAATGTCCTTATATTATGGGTACTTATCGTCTTAACTAGGCATATTATAATTAAGGGTAATTATTTGTCTTAATATTACTATATGAATAGAACATACTTTCTTCCACTACCAGGATTCATATAACCTGTGGAGCAGTGAAACAATTGATGGAGCTATTGAATTTTGAACATGCCCTTTGACTGTGCACTTTTCAAAGTATTTGAGGTAAAAGTAACCAAACTAAAAGACAAAAATGAATGTGACTAAGAAGCCTAAAGTATTTATAGTTCTATTTGAATAATTGATGTCTGCTTTGTGTTCACATACTAACCAAAACTATACATATAAACGTACACAATTTTTTATACAAACCTTACTGTTGATTGTTATATCTACTTACTAGTACTAGTATAGTGTATGTATGTATTTAGGTATGCGTTTCATAAGCTGGAGATAGAAAGGTATAATAGACGCACACCTATTTGTAAAGATTTGTGTTGGGTTAAAAAATACTAACACTCAACTGTCATTTTTGTGAATTCATTTAGCATCTGTCTGTCTGTTTATCTGTCCATTAATTTTCATGGAATTTTTGCCAGTTTTTCTAACAGACAGATTGGACGTGAGATTTATACTTTAAGCTTCACTGTGAAATGGAATCACAAGTCAGTTTTTAGAGGCGGAAAAACTCGTATGAATTGCGTTGGAGTGGTTTTTATGACAAGAAAATATGTACCAAAGTTTAGGAAGAAGATTATTATAAGAACATGTAAGGAATTTTCAATTTCGTTCCAATATTTTATGATCTCATAGTTATAAAAATGCATACACGTATGACCTATATTATTATGAGTCATAATTTATGATGGTAAGTAGCTCTACACGATACTGTTCAAACTGCATAAACTTCAATATGCATGAATTTTAGTTATGCACAGTATAGTAAGTAATATTTTAGCTCATCTTTACCTATTTTCTCTGATGATTCCGATTGTTGCAACCAAAACATGTACAGATAAGAGCCATTAAAGACACTGCTATTGATTGTTGGTGATGCTCTACTCTTTGACTATTCCACTTGCTCCCTTCACGTACACACACTATTATTATTACTATGTATTACAATCTACGTTTTTACATCTTCTACCCTGCAGTTACTAGATAAGCTCTCCTTTTAATCAAAGCAAACCGTGTGATACAATTTAGAACAATTTGAAACATTAAAGGAAATATCTGTATTTTGATATCATCAAAAAATGTACATTCATCTTATGACCTGTACTTAATATTAATGCGTCCTTTGTTCTTCCGCTTATACTTGAAAATTGTTGTGCTTACCACCACCAGTTTCTTGACAATTTATCCCTGTATTGATATTCATAATGTTCATTCATGCAGAGCAGTTGAGAAACACTGTTAAGACAAATAAAAATGTACTATTTTTATGTATGACAAGTTTGTTCATAATACATTTTGAAAATTCTGTTAAATACAACAAAGTAAACAAAAGTTAGTAAATTTATTGTTTTGATGTGTTAAAATGGTTAAACATTTTTTTATTTCAATTGTATCGCTGTAAACTTATGCGGGACACCTAATGAATAAAAGTCGGACATTGTAATTAATTGCCTAAATAAAAAATAAAATAATCATTCCTTCGACCAAAAACTTGCACCATTCCATATGGGAATTTCCCATTCTTAACTTAAAAATTAACAAACGTAATAGCAAATTCCTGGAAATTTATTAATTATACCCTAAAACGCATCAATCTACAGGAGCATATTATACAAAGAAAAATTCAGCAACACAATGGGACGTAATATCATGTTTATCGCTACAGTCAAATCAACAATGAAGTATGCAGTAAAAAAGCAAAAGGACCCAAAGTCATAATGAAACTTTGACGCGATTGAAATGCATTGTTATTTGCAAAAGTCAATTCCCTTGCTGACGTACATGTCGTTTATGTGTTACATTTGGCATTGTTTTATCTTTTTGTCACTTACTATTGACTCTAAGTAAATTTAATTTTTGCATGATTTTACTGGAACTGGCGAATGGTATCTTATGAACATGAATCCCCATACAATACAAATCAGTAGTAACATTGTATGTATTTTTCTTTACTTTCAAAGATGATTTGTTTGCCTTAATAAATGCAAACAAATAATGAAATGCAAAGACATTGACGATCGGTGGCGATCTGATCTGAAACTTTAAAGAAGGCGATTCTGGAAATATGTTACATGTAGGTATGTGTATAGCAATAGCAAAAAAAAGTGTTTACAAGCCGCCCACTCTCTCTGAGACTATAAAATCTCAGTCGTTATTTTATCTGGTAAGCACTTCAAGGAGCCCTGTTGAGTTGAAATAATCTTTAAACGGATTGTGTGTAGAAAATATATTATTATAGTGCATCCAGCGCAATGAAATTTCTGGTAAGTCAAAGTAAAAAAACACTTTTTCCAATTTTTTATCCCAGAGCAATGTAAAGATGAAATTGGAAGCGAGACAGTTTTTTCGTGAGATGCGACCAATGCTCTGGGATGTTAGGGACCAAACATATTACATAAGACGCAGTATTCCCCGCAAAGGAAAACTCATTTCTATTTCTGAGCATTAATTTCATGTATTTTCTAATTTGTATTATTGAAATTGGTAGGTTGTAATCCCAGCAATTGTCATTATTTTGGCAACAGCTTCAAGTTGTTTTGCAGCAGCAGATAAACTTTCTAGTGAAAGTACTGTTCTTTCATTAAGCAATGGAGACAGCTCTGTTGCTACTGCTTCCAACTCTGAATCTGTACCTCAGCCCCGTTCTGACCTTGAGATGGCGGAATCTGTAAGATTTCATGGACACACACATCATGGACATCACCACCATCATCATAGTCCTCATCATCACCATCATCATACAGTTCACACACTACTACCGTTTTACCCTTATCAACACCACCATTACAATCAATACGGAGACCGTAGAAAGAATTATAGAAAGAAAGGTTTCTTTATGCTTTTTGGGTGAATCTGGAATATTGTTTTCAGGAACATGTTTATAATGATTGATCAATGTAGGAGTGTCATGCATGTAAGAAACTGCAATTCCATGATTGAACACAAATTTTATATTCTGTTCTGTTTTTAATAGGTTTCAAAAAATTTATTATATAAATGACTTGATGACTTAATACATTTGACATAATAAACGAAAAATGTTAACAACAAACTGACAGAGTATTGAGGAATAGCCGAATACAATTAAATAACTAATAAAGGAAAAATTACACTTTAAACTTCTCAGAATCCAACTTTTCCCAACCTTGTATCAGTTTTTGGGTTAGCTGTTACCGTTTGAACGGCAACAATGCATTCATTTATTTTAGTTTGAAGATCTCTAATATCGCATATAAAAAGAAGTCGTAGAATTTTTGCAGCCTGATTAAGAACATAATCGCCACAATCAAAGCTTTGATCTACTTCCTGAAAGGGGAAAGGATTGCCAGTCTTTTGTTTGTGTGCGTCATGTTTCATTGCTTCCTTAGAGTATCGTTTTTTCACAAGCGTAGCACAAGCTTCCAATGTGATAAGGTGATTCGAGTGTTTTGACACTTTTAATCGGTCAGCCAGTGCATTCACTCCAGTAATAAATTCCGGACTTGAAAAGTCCAACTTATCAAGTGGATTAGCTGCAACAATTTTAGGTGCTTGTTTCTGTTCAGATTTTATAATTTCTGATGATGCCTTTGAAAATTTCTCAACATTGTCACAATATTCATATCTAACTGCCATTCCCAGCAGAATATCTGAGATTTCCGAGTTTGTGCCACAGTTTGCCATTCCTCCCATTTCCAGATCTATTAGATATTTATTTAATGCTTGCCTCCAGTTTGGTGAATTAATTTGACGGAGTGCCTCCCTATCTTCCACTGCATAGTGTCGAATTTTTTGATCTTCTAACCAAACCATCAAATTTTTGAATTTTGTCTCATCCTCCGGTTGGTATTCATCAGCTGACGGATAGTTTAAAGCTTGTAACTTTCGCCTTAGCATTGTTAAACTAATAGGTGAAAGGTCGAGATTGAATGTCAGATCAAGGCGAACTTCCTATTAAAATACATCAAAAATGCAGAATTAATATAAACCAGTCAAACGTAAAAACAAGCCAGAAAATTTGTTCTGAATGCAAATGATTATCGATAATCTTGAAGAGTACCTTACCTAAAAATTACCAGAAATGTTTTCGAGGCCCAAAAACTTGCAAATAGTTCTTGCAGTTTACTTTTGACGTAAATACGGCAAGCCGATTTTGGATGAGCTACATTGAAAAGTCAGTTTGAAGTCGGAAGATTTCGGACTTGATGTAGGAAACGGTGGGGTGCTGTGAGAAAACTGTGAAAATAATAGTGAATCCTTTAGTAAATTCAGTTGTGCTATGTGTTGTACATGCATGTAAAAATCTTCACGGCTGCTTAAAGATGATAGAAGATACATACACCCTATATGACCATGTGCTGGAGAACGGAGATTCCATCCAGCAGCAGCAGCAAAAAGTCAAGCAACTCCAGTATGGAATTTTACGTACATGATATGGATTGTGGTAGCCGTCAGATTTCTTCTATTGTAATTATGGCTTTTAAGCTCAGTGTACTGAAGGTATAGATATGAAGCAACAACAAAAAATGTGATGAAAGGGAAAATGAAACATTTTGCTAATAAGTTACCACATAATACTAATTTGATTCCATGTGTTTTGCCAGTTTGGTTAGGAACATCAATCATTGAAGGTTGTGTGGGAGTTTAGATCTTGTGAGCAAAAACAATGCAAAGAATAATTTAGTATACAAATTAAAAGCAAAATTTCAAGAAGGCCACTACTGGAATATAATAATAATCCAAGTCAGTTCTGTGTCCAATCGTAAAAAATTTCGAACCGTCATGTCGACAAACTATTTAAAGGATATACCTTTGTTGGAAACATTGTACACCATTTTTGGTGTGACTGGAGACAAAGAGCTTTGTGCAAGGATGACCAGTATTGGTCTCATTTACACGGCAGTTGTAGGCCTGTACTCGATTTCGCAACCGTCCCCTTATGGCCGTTATTCGAAAGTGGTCTATGGCCCAACAATAAATGCAAAATTAGGTTGGGTGATTCAAGAGTGTATGTCCTTCTTTTTTCCACTGATTTTAATACTTACTACCCAGGGCATTCAGTTGATCAACTTTGCGAACATCATTGCATTGGGTTTGTTCATGCTTCATTATTTCCAAAGGTAATCATTCTTCCGTGATTTTTTTTCTAAACTAATTATCCTTTGAAGAGGCTCATGATTTTTCCTTGTAAAACTCTTTATCTTTGGATGGAAATAGGAGTTTTATTTACCCAATGACAGTATCAACACAAGCTAAGCCAGCACCAATCGTAATTGTTTTGGCAGCAGTTGTGTTCACCACGTACAATGGATTTTTACAAGGTCACCATCTTGCAAATGTGTTCCGAGTGGAAGATGCATTCCATCTTTTCACAGGTAAATACAGCGGAGCGCAATTTTCTTTACAACAATAGATCTTTCATGTAGTGGCAGGCTTGTAGTTCAAATATACAAACTTGTGCGCTTATGTATTATCCCGTTTTCAGGTACAATTATATTCTTAACGGGAATGGCTATTAATATTAGTCATGACCAAATACTCATATCATTGAGAAAGACTGCAGCCAAACGTGATTCAACTGACTCATCATCATCCAATACTCCAAAGTACCAGATTCCTCGTGGGGGTCTATTTGAGTACATTTCAGGAGCCAATTATTTTGGGGAGATTGTAGAATGGATTGGATTAGCTTTAATTACTAGGGAATATCCACAGGTCTCTAATTGAGCCTTATAAAATGGCTACGCAGTTCAAAAATATACAAATAGTCGCTAAACGAATCATTACTTCATTTTTAAATAAAATTTCAGATAACTTTTGCTTTATTTACTACCGTGTTCTTGGGAATTCGTGCCATTCATCACCACCGATTTTACAAAGACACTTTTGGATCATCCTACCCAAAATCAAGGAAGGCTATTGTACCTTTTCTTCTATGAAATGCACACTGTGAGAAGTGAACTCATGCAATTTTACATGTCTTTATATTTAATTAGTTAGCCGATTTAGTATGTATTTTCTTGCGTGAAATGCTATTCAGATCATCATGGAGTACAAGATGAATAAGTTTTGTATCACGGTGTTAATACTTATTTTATTTATACGAAAAAAATGATTTACATAATATAAGTCTTTGGGACAACGTGCTTTTCGGAGTAGTTTTTCACAAAATTCTATTCTAAAGCGAAATATTCATGTAAACAAACGTGATAAAATCTTATATTTGTAAGTGAAGGTACGAAACATGATATTATTACATATATTAATTTGTATTGCTATTACTTTACTGTATATTCTAAAACTAGTATTTTTATAGTTTTGCTTTATAATAAGTAGAATTTATCGTTTGGAAGCTGATATTTTTAGAATTCTAGAGAATAACAACATCAAACTGACCAGAATGCATTCCTACCACATTGTGTTACTTTTGACTGTAACGTGTAGAATTAAAATGTAAATGATATAAAATGGGCGAGACTCGGATGGTGTTTTTGTTGTGTTATACTTACATTAGTACATTTTCTTACATAACGAATAATGATGCATTCAAAAGTTAGAGTATTCTCTATTTTTTAGAGTAGCCACATGCTACATACATGAGAGTCACTTAATATTAGATATTCACACTTTTCTTTGGTACAAGAACAATATTTTATTTTATAAACCGCGTATCAGATCGTACTTTTATGTGCTTTATGAACATTTAAGTTCAACATTGAATGAAACACAGACTGTATGTTTGCGTTTTGCAATAAAGAGCCGTATATTGAAAAGTATATTAAAAATGATTATTACAGAGATATGAGAAGAGATGACAGTAGTATGATAAATGAGTGCTCAGTAGTTTATATACATTTTTTATAAATAAGTTTCTAACTAAAGGTAAACCCATAGTTCCTGCAAATTCATTAATTCTTCAGATCACTTTAGTTTGGTTAATCAGTCAGTGGACAATTTTCACTTTTCACTATTTCCACAAAATGGACATAAGATAACAGGCGCTATAAAATGAATGTATCGCTATCCTGTCACCTAGTACTTTACTGAGCACTCTGTCTGCATAGTACGTAGTATTAAATGCTCATTGGTTTTTTTAATATCTCGAAGAAAGCAACGTATATGCGAACACTGCTACTACTGTGATAAACTACTTGGAAGTTGAAATCATTTATGAACATGATTGACAATGTCTATTTGAACTAATTTCTACTTGGATGAATTCCTTCAAAAATAAAAATCTGCTTTATAAATTGTTTACTATTGTTCCGAAGTATTTTTAAAATTGATGAACTGGTGAAAAAAAATTTAAAAAGGAAGGAAAAAAAACTATTGAGAGTGTACAATGGTTACTTACAAGTCAAACTTTAAAAATCACAGCCCACTGCCAAAAAACATGCGAAGAAACGAGAAACCATTGTCAGATTTATTATGACTTTCAGTGGGTGTCACCGGACTCTTTTGTGGAAGCTGCTGAAGTAAAACCTGGAGATTTGTGTTGGATGCAACGGAAGGCGAGAGATTCTTTGGTCTTTTCGGCCAGACATTCTTGACAGCTTTTGTATGCCACACTAGAATCTGCAAAATGAAGAAAGTATAATAGAAAACTTTCTATCCAATTGTGAAATGTGTCTACAAGTCTAACACATAATAAAAGTTTTGCTGTATTTATACATACCTCTGTGCAATTGTTTGCCAATGGTTTGATGTCTTTCATTGTTATTTTGAGATTTTGTAACATTTCATCTTCCTCATATCCGGCTTTCCAGGGCATTGATGCTTTTGGATTCTAGTAGAGAAAAGTACAACGAAAGTTTTCTTTTTTAAACGCAATCATAATTAAACCGATAGTAAAAGGAGGTCAATCATCGTAATCCAATCTTTCAACGACAAGCATAAATCTTCTCATTTGCAGTAGAAGCTAGACAACGATGCGATTACATTGTGTATCTATGATGCAATCGATTGAAAAAGGGAAGCACAAACCCGAATTCCCTAATTGCAAGTTACGTCTACGAGTAATGTATGTATTCTATAATCAACATTTAGCAGTGTTATATACGTCAGTGCAGTAGCGATGATTGCTTATTATTTTGTCAGCATATATTTTCAATGACAGTCAATATCTTAATAGACTTGGCAAACAACGTCTACCTGCCATTTGGATCTAGCTTAATTCCCTCAGGTTTTTCCGACTTGTCATATAATAGAGTTTACAATAAAGCTTTAAATTACATGCAATTGTTAAGAAATGATGTGTAAAAAATTTTGTTAGCACTTGGCAGTCTTACATTGATTAGAATAACAATAATTTCTATAAAAACCTATTGTAAAAATAATCATTTATCTATTCATTCTTATTCCAACACATTTAGTTATATAACTTTGATGGTGGTGTCATTTTTTGATAGGATTAGGATATTGATTTTTTAGGGCTTCTTTTTTCATTGATGGAACCGAACTTTTATTTTCCGTTCTGAATAATAGCCTAACCCCATCATGAAGCTTTGCTCACTGTAGCAGAAAAGTTCACAATTTACAACCTTGAGCCAAGTGCCAACTTTCAAGCTTATCGGCTATCGTTTAGTTTATGATAGAAAACACTCCCTCTTAGATTCGTGTACATGTTTCTTTATACCTTTTACAGCTCATAAATTCATAAAATTTATCTAAAAATGAAAAATCCGCGAGAGTCTATATTTATAAACGTAATGGACGGAATTCTTTATACCTAACTGGGTACGTGTATGATCGATCATTTTCATGTTTCTCAAAAGTTTTCATCAGTAAAATAGCATTGCACTGTCTGGTTAGCACCTTGCAAAGTTAAATTTTCTGGAACCGTACTTACATAAAACACAAAAAAAGTAATTGGTAAAAAAATGATCACTGTATTGTCATGTTTTATTTTTAGATGGAAATCATGTTTGCATATATTGTAAGGCTCTTGCTGCAAGGCAGTTTATCAGTAAGCACTAAGCAGTTGAGTTAGGTACCTTAGTGCACTTGTATGTTCATATTGCGTTTTTAACTTTTTAATAGTCTAGCCACGTGTGCTGTGGGGAGTGTAAACCCCACAACGGGGTCATTGATGCATGAGTAAAGTAGTCATTAAATCGTGTGAATTTGTTTGGTGCTGTTAGTACTGATTCGAACAGTAGTAGCTATTTGCCTGCCAACATATTACCTATTCCAGGAGTGTTTTACACTCTAACCAGTGCCTGACAAGTCAGAGAAATCATGC
>JAHZMZ010003540.1:0-21895 GCA_027743805.1 Lepidocyrtoides sp. E14 | reverse complement strand
ACATAAGTTCACAGAACTAAAATACTGAATTTTTCGATTCGAACCAAACATATATGTATGTATGAGAATACTACTTGTTACTTTTTGCTTCAATTTTCTGGGTAAGTGGCTAAATAAATTCGTACAACGTTGTAAGTGATAGTGACATGTAACAGCTAAGTCAGCTAATATTTTTTAGCAAGGTACGCTGCGCTGCAGCAACGTACTTCACTTTAACCAACCATAATGGTGCGTTATTATTATGCTGGCGAGCCAACAATCCTTTGTTCTGGGAGAAAAAGTGAAGCCAATGTATGTACCTCTCTGTATTCTCATATTATTGGTCTCTTTACTCATGTGCAGTACACTGTCGAGAGGTGGATGCAGTGCAGTGCTATGCTAAGAATCATGTTTAGTCTGCAGTTTGCAACATGCAGGGATGGTCAGTATAGGGTTGCACAAAGGTGTGTAGTTTGAAAGCATGTTATTCTCTTGTCAATTTAATTTTTTAATTGTTCATCAGTTTGTTTACAGCGATTTGGAATGATATTTCAAATCCATAAAGACAATGCATTTTGTTCTTGTAGTTGTGTTGTCATAAACCAGAATTGTTGAGTGTACTGATGTTTTGGAGAAAACGCTTTAAAATACTTTCATGCAGAAACGTTTATTTGTGTTTAATGTGAGTGAGTCGATTTGAACGTTAATTTTACCAGACGATTTTTTGGAAATAAATGTAGCTAATAGACAAAAGATACTTTATCTACTGATCAATAGTGTCAAAGTTCTCTTTCATTGATTTAAAAAATCGCATTCCTTTTCTCGTGGCTCAGATTCGGTTTCGGAAACTTTTGAAACATACTTTTGAAGCGACTTTTCAAGTATTGAAAAATCTAATGATCAAACAATTCCTATCAGTTTTTCACTTCAGCAGGAAATCGGAACTAAAAAAGTAAATTATCATTTTATTTCAAGGTAAAGTTCAGTTTCTGCTTAATCTTCAACGTTAATCAAAACTGCAACTTATTGCAATTTATCAATTTGTCATGTCCCTGATTGTATTTAAGGTTTTACGCTAGTCTGATATGTGCATGTCGCATTGCTTACTTGCTAAAGTTGCTGATGATGTGACATGTAAAGAAAAAAGTTAACCTCCAAAGAGTAAATTAGAATATTGAACGCGTAATAATAAACGCATAATACATTTACTTTGCTTCTTAGAAGGGAAGCGCACAATACATTGTTATTGCCCTTCATTGTCCTTTCGCAGAGATTGAAACAAATCGATCATGCCGGACTAATAATGATGTGAGCACGACATCATTAAGTTAAATGCATGAGGCATGGAATAAATTCCTGTCTTTATTGTTAAAACACAATTTATTTGATAACAAGAGTTAGTAATACCTGATATTGAAAGTTGTATGTTGGCTGATTAGCATTTTCTATCTAAATTGCAATTTCTTCTACTTCTGCCACATTCCATCGTTCCTTTTCATTCTCTACCATAAAAAAACACTGTGGCCTTAGAAAAGTTTATCCGCTGATTACCTTCAGCAGTCTCAAAAATAAAATTATCCGGAAAATTGTCCAGAGAAGTTGTTGGCGAAAGAAATGTCATTTCATTTAGGAAATCAGAAAGGCTCTTTTTTGTCTACTAACACGAACAAATTCATACGCAACAACAAGTAGTTTTCTTACGAAAGATGGGTCATGGTTGTACCTGTGAAAAAACGTTGACTTTGAAAAATGAGTAAAAATTGCGTAATCAAAAGACTTGGCAGCTGGCACTAGCAAAAGTGTCTTGAGCCTGCGAGAAAAAATAAGTACATTAATTTGGCATATTTGGCGTTAATTTCCCAATACGGTAAAACTAAAAATTGGAAGAAGGATTTTAGTGTCATCAATATCTTTTAGTGGAGCTAGGTACTAGCATACATCATACCTTCTCGGAATTTTACCTGTAGTCAGTCTAGAACTCCCCTTGGTTCTCATATTATGATATATAGCTCAATAAAGTTTTTCTGACGAGATTTTTGCACTGTTTCATCATTTCATCACTGATGCTGCTTGTCAATTCGTGAGCTGAAAAAGAAGGTTCGGCTGATATTTTTTTGCGTTTTTTAAAGAATCGAGTGTCCTTGCCACAAAAATCATTTACAACTCACGATCAAGTAGTGCTTTGGCTGATATATGTGATGTACTGTTCACACTACCACAATTTTAGCATTTATGTCTTAAAAATGTGATTACAGAATATTACTAGCACATCAGCAGATTGATGATGGTGTTATGGCGTACTTCCACATGAAAAAAACACAGGAATTCTTTCATCATCGTTGTACATACATTTAGGTACATTTTCTTCAAGATCCGTGCATGGATAATAGATGATTGTTTACACCAATAATAAGAGGCTTTTATTTTTAATTCAATAAGACAAGAAAATCTAATTCTCATATAGAGTTCTTGCTGTTACTGCTGCGATTATTATACCGAGTTTTTATATTTTATTTGGACAATATGTCGTATCCTACCCACTAAAGGAGAGTGTGACGTGGCGTGGTGTACGTTTATAGGTATATCAAAGTTTATGATCTATGCATCTATTATGATTTTAAGTTTTCTATATCCCTGTCAAATCTCAGGAGGGAATTTATAATATTATTAGATTTTTTTTATTAATGAATGCAGTAAAATTGTGTGGTTGAGTGATAAATAATACCTCTTTGCCATATTACGATCATGATCATCATCATCATTTTGATGCGAAATATAATACTGCGTCTGAAATTCAAAAGGATTCTTCTTCCATTTATTCCAAAACTGTTTGAGATTGGATTGGGTTAATTTGGTATTCTAAGGACGAACACAAACTGTGCAAGAAAAAATAGTGATGACATAAGCGTTTAGATGTAGTGATGATATTAAAGAACAATAATACAAATACAAGGGCTCTTTAAATACAAATTATTCTTTTTTCTTTTTTTTATTCCTCTTGCTGCCTATATATTTTATTGCAAAGGAGTCTGAGAAAAATATGATGCAAAAGTATATGCATATATATCTACCCATTAGAATTCCTGCATGACATTAACCATTTTTCTTTGTTCAGTTCAGTATCATCGTCATCTTGTAAGTCACATTGTATGCGAATTGTGGACACACAAGGCACAAGGTAAAAAGGCAGAGCACTGCCAACATCATGGATACAAACAGAAGACACGACGACTGTTTTGATACAATGGCGATGATGATGATGATAATAATGATGCGATGTGTGAGAGAGAGAGAGAGAGCACATGCATAACAATACGAGTTAGTTTGCCTCTGTGTTTTTGCTGCCAGAAGAGTTTGTTAGTTACCACTGTGAGTCATGAGCCATTCATCATGTTTCTCTTTTCAGGGTTTGGCCATTCCATAATATATTTTCAGAAATAATTTACAAGAAAAGTAATAAATTACCTCTTTATGTAGTCGTTTCATTATATAAATGCAACGGCAGCAGTAGTAGTAGTACAAAGTTATATGTCATATATCGTACACTTTATAGCACTTCCTTGCCCTATACCGAAAAAGTGCAGAACCTTGAGCGTTAATTACATGATTAGAGCACTGATTGTTGTAAAGTAGGAGCAACAAGAGAAAAATCAGCAAAATCATAATGCACTGTCGCACCACACACCATTTTGTACATGTAGGTACAAAATACGCACAATCTCATAAAAATCAGAAAAGCTTGTCCATGTTTATATCGTGTTTACTCACTTTACTAATTTTTGAGCTGGCTGGCAGCACGGAAGCATGGTAGATTTTTCTCCAAATAATTTCGGCAAAAAGCTGAACGACAATGACTAAGAGGTTTTCCTAATGTTATGTTATTGTCTGTCATAAACCTCACGAAGTATTATTTTCGTTTTTATTTATGCAGTGGATTAGTTTTAAGATTATTTAGGTGTAGTTCCATAATAGCATAAGCATGTTTATTCACGTAGTACAAATGTCCACTTTTCTTGGTCCTCACACGGACAGATTCTGTTGACTACACTTTGACCATCGTCATAATCTGATGATGGTTTAATGCGTGCATATCATTTGGCAATGGATTGTCGATTGCTGATATCCTTCCAAACGTGGTAGTTGGTGCACGTTGTAGACATAATTTATTCAATATTTAGTACCTTTGGCATTACTGGGTTATTATCAGATGAATGAAAAGTGCGCATAAATAGCACACGAACCAGGCAGAGAGTTACTTCAACATAAGTAATTATAATAATAAAGTAAAAGCAAAAGCGATCCTTTCATTTTTTGCGGCTCCATTTCTTGATCACACAGCAGCAACCAAAAGATATTAGCCAAAATACTGTATTTTTATGCTGAAAGTGACTCACAGTCCTTTTTGCATAAATTTATACATTTTTACTTAAGTAAATAAATAAATTACGACAGAAAAGCTAATTTTTGATTCAGAGCATGAACCTCGTAAGTCAAGAGAACCAGTGGAAACTGCCAATCTTCACTTGACACAAGATCATAACTCTAGTCTCTCAAGCTGGGTGCGAACAAAACGCTTGTTCTCTTGACTGTTTGACAAGCTTCTGGCCATAAATTGAAGGATAAGAGGCGAATTACAAAACCCAAGCATAGATTTTCGTATTGAAAAATGATCAGTAAATTTTCAAAAAAATATTCTCTGTAAACTATGATACGTATAGATAAGTAATTGTAATCTGTTATCAGTTCTTATATTTGTGAAATAGTACATGGGTCTATATGCACTTCTGTTTTGTTGTGTAAGTAAGTACATTTCACTCTCCTCTGACATTATTCGTCCGCCGGCATTTTTAACGATGATATCGGCAATTTTTTTTCTCTTTTTGCTGAAAATGGGCACGACCGTTTATGAATGATTGAAATTCTAGTGACCGATGAAGATGTTCGATATGACACAGCAGTACATTTGCTACAACTTTTAAAAAATGCATGTGGGTATTTGAAAAAGTATACCTTAGGTCATCTACAGGTGGCCATAATTCATGGGACAATTGGTGTGACACTCAACGCTGTGGCTGAAGTTATTGAAAGAGTACAATGGAGAGGTGATGGCACACGCATCGTCATTTTTCAAATGTTCTCAAAACATTCATAAGTGAAATTACATATGACGAACTACTTTTCAAAGAATCTGTTTTACAATGTTCTTCTGCGTCTTGTCTGAGTCCTTGTGAAGGAGTACGATATTTTTCTAACGCTCGTCGTAAACATAATTACCCATGTGTACATACAATCATGACTTAACGTCTCGCAGAGGCTGTGTAATATTTTGGAAAGAAAAGAAACCTTGATTTTCCACTTGACAATCAAGCATTAGTATAAATATTGACGTTTATGGTGAAATATTAACCAAAACTGAATGTGAATACATAGCCACCCGCATAGACATCACGTTGTTCGAGGATACAGAGGCAGGCTCTTCACTAATTAGGCTAAATATAACTAATCTACCACGAGCCAACCGCCCATTTTGTTTACTTTTCAGTGATACTGGTAGTAGTATCGTAACAATTATTAATCGTATGATATCATTGTGGCAGGGTAGAACCAGGCAGACAGAAAACAGCCTCTTTATGACGAGTTACACTACGACAACAAACATTGTTATAAGATGTGGTGGACCAAACCCAGCAATTTGTGGTAATAAAGATGTACTTCTACATCTGCTTGTGTACAATTTGCCTTTTAAAGGAATCCACTTGAAACTCCACTTGGGGGAGAGAGCTTCATTTATCATACCTTGTCGTGTGTCCGAAGCCAACATCTAAAAAAATGTCTGTGTGAGAA
Organism: Lepidocyrtoides sp. E14; assembly: GCA_027743805.1. Lineage (NCBI taxonomy): Eukaryota > Metazoa > Arthropoda > Collembola > Entomobryomorpha > Entomobryidae > Lepidocyrtoides > Lepidocyrtoides sp. E14. The sequence goes on along the minus strand of JAHZMZ010003540.1, from coordinate 16,072 downwards.
CATATTTTTGAGGCATAATATGTAAAACATGAAAAGAGGACGAAGGAAAACCATCCCTCCCTGAAAAGAAATAATAAAAAAGAATTACAAATTGGGATCTCATTAACCTCAGCAGATATCTGGTATTTCTTACAAAAATTTACATGCAGTATATATAAATGGCCATAGGTCATCATTCGTCATAATAATAATAATACTCTAGGACTTTATATGTGGGCTGTAAAAAAATAAACTCTGAAGTGAGGTACACAAGAACAGCTATACAAACAGTTTTCTGTACAATGTCCAAAAAGTAGGCGAGTCGGGGTCTTTTATGGGTTACTCAAAATTGCAAAAGTGGAAACCTCAAGAAAAGAAGTCACCATAAAATGAAAAAAATGCATTATATTCAATATTATCTTCGTTCAATGCAATTCATTGTAAATACACCATATTCGTAGTAAAAAACTCAAGGTAAAAAATGAATAAAGTGCTAAATCGAATGCGTGCCTAAGTACAAAATGTAAAAAAAAATCGTGTTGAAAAGTGCTGGGAATTTTTGTAAGTTTTACATTGCATCCTTTGCCTTCAGCATACACGGTAAAAAATAATAAGACGTTTTTGTATAAGACGCTCAACTGCAATCTTTTGGGGTTACAATAAAATACTAATAATTATTTATCTGACAGAAAAAGCCCAGAAAGCTAGCAATGAAACGTTCACACTGGAAGTTCAAGAACCGAAAAGCCAAAAAAGCCTATCCCATCCATCCCATCCCTTTATTCTTGCCGCTGCTGCTGCTAAGACAGTTTAGAAGAAATCATCATCTCTAACTCGACATAATATCCTTATTCAAAATGCAGCCTAGATGCGAAAATTTGTTCACGCAGTGTACGCAATAATTTACAATATTACTATCCCCAAATCCGTTTCATAAATCAAGTTTAGTGACGTTTTAAACCATTGAGAAGATCATTATTCATCATCAGAATACCTTTAGTCAAAACGAAAATGACCAACATTTACACGACTACAGTTTATTAGACGTTAATACGGGGAAAATGTCGAATTAGCATGAAACTTTATTGTTGAATTAATTTTACTGGGACGGGGACGGCTGCTACTCCCGCATTTTTTTACTGATGTATTTAATTTTGTACGTAGGTAGATGAAATTTTGAAATTATTTATTCATTCATGATTGCATAATGAATGCAGTTGCCACCACTCAAGATTCAACTACCCTATCATCATCATCCAGCGTAGATCATGATGATTTTTTGTGTTATACTGTGCCTCTCTGTACGACCGTGACTTTTCAAGAGATTATATTTTATTTACGATTTGAATTTATGAAGTCAGTCCTTTCACCAGCAAGCACGGTATATATAAATAACGTCATAATAATAACACGACGGTCACTGGTGGTATGCAATCATGGCGTTGTTAATTTGATGCTTCTGTTATACAATAGCCCTCACTTTTAGCGTTGACCAGTTGTATGCAGCTCTGGGTTTGTCAATTCTCTTTGCGTTCTGAATCCAAATTATCCGCAAAACACATTCATTACGCTTCAAGCTGCTGCATCATTGCATTTTCCATGAGACGTAGTGAAAGGAAATAATATAATAATTATTATTATAGTTCTCCTATGTACAAAATCGGGCAATGTGGTAGTAATGAGTACTGCATCCAAATTGTATGTTGCTTACACATAAGTCCGCATTATGGAGTAGTAATAATTGTAAATACTGTTTGGAGTCATAAACAAAGTGAAAACGAGGAACGGCTTGACTCGACATAAAAAAATACATGAGATGAATCAGGTATGTTATGGAAAATGGTTCTTTCCTTTCTAATTACTTTTGAGCCTGCAAATCCTTTTCATATAACCTACACACATCTCTTGTAACAAATGACCATAAAAGAGTTTTTCAACTGAACAGAGAGTCTATTCGTGAACGTAATGCTCTCAACACGACATTGATCTGCTTCTGACATTGTTAAAACGACTTTGAAAAGGAAAGCAGACAGCAGCTTATGTACAACAGAGACAAAAGGAGAAATGGCATGTTTTGCCTCAAGAGAAATTATCAATGGGCAGGGATAGTTCCTTCCTTTTTTTCTCTGAAATAAGGTAGTTTTGATTTCAATGTTGACATTTCTCTAACAAGAAATCAATTCACCCACAGAGTCATAGTTTCAATAACTCTTGGCAAACCATAACTATAGTCGTTGCTCTTATCTGATTAAATATGGCCGTAGTAATAATATTTCCTACTCTTCCATAATAATAATCAATTCATCAGAACCATATGAGATGATTTTCATTCATGTTTCATTCAACTACACACACGCAGCACAATACATAGAAATTTATGAAAGACTTTACGCACTCCATCTCCAAAGTGTGTCATTATGTATATTTTTTGTGTGCAGGCTTTCATTACTTCAAAAACAACTACTATGCAATGATTGCAATACAATATGAAAGAATCACTGCGTGGAGTTCTGAAGAAGCGCACCTTAAGCCACTTACTTCAAGAATAATAAAATATGGCTATGACTTTGTTCTTAGCGTGACATGTCACTATGTAAAGTTTTATGCACTTTTTTAGTGAACGCCAATGTTTGCAGAAATGTCTTTATTGCAGTACTACCACCGCCAACACATGAACCATGTCTCCCACTTATTTCACACATGTGTTCTATCTACCTACTACAAGATAATGAAATAAAACTGTTCCCCATCATCCACGTTTTTTCTTCTTTTTTTACCTTAGATAGGCAAGCTCACTCAGTCAGGGTTTGGTTTGTCTGACTGTTAATCCATAATTGGTAATGGTGCAATATTAAACTGACAAGAAGTCTGATATTATTAGACAGACCAGCAGTTTTAGAATGTTTCTAGTTCTCATGCAGTGAGAACTTTACTCTGACTTATCTCACTTTCCTTTGAGAAAAAAATGCGTTAAAGAATTGCTGTTACAATTATTGCTATTGTTGTTATTTAACAAAAGTTGGCAATAAATCTTCCAGTGTTTTATAGTCATACCTAGAATTTGAATACTACGCACTTACTCTCAAAAGTAACGCACATTACCTACGCACATTTATTACATGTACCTTTTACGCACAATAAACCAAGATGCGTACACGCACTTTTTTTTATCGATTTTCTTTATCAAATAAATAGCAATAAAAATTAATTTTAATGTACAAGGAAAACGAATCTTTGATCAAATAATGGTTTAAAGATTACAGTAAATGAAATGGGTAAAAGTAAGGCCGATAAAAATGAAATATGTATTGGCATAGAAGGCAAGATTATAATAAATGGATTAAACTAGCCACTGATGATATAATAAATTGACCTAACAATAAATCGTGATAACGGCGAACAATGTAAATATTTGTTAGACAGAATTAGTATAGGATCGGTTGGTCGAACCCACGTTTATTCGATTCAACAATCAAACACACCAGACACCAACATAAGGCTTGTGCAACAATGAGTCTGACAATCCTTTCATTCATGTAAACATGCAAATCATGGCGGAAACCCAGAACTAATAATGTTCATTCCTCTGTGCGATACTCATTGTTCATGTTTAATCCATTTTCTTTTTTCATTGCTGTGTTTTTCCAACAACGCAAAGTATACCTACCTTAATCCCTACGTACTTTTGCCTTTTCAAACGCCTACATAACTGACTCTTTCAGAGGCACGTGCGTGACTATTTCACGCATGCTAAACGATGATGGCCAACCTAACTTTACCTATAATAATAATGATGAGGATGTATAATATTTTCAAATTATTGATAGAAACGTTTTTCACATGAACAGAAAGCTCCTTTTGTTTTTTAAAAAATGAATATAAAAGCTGTCTTAAAACTATTACTTTGTTTTTGTGGATTTTCAGATTTTAACGGAAGATAAGAACAAGAACGTACAAAAACGACAACGGCTCAAAATTTTAGTGTATGAGAAAGAGCCGCACACCACCGGTTGTCGACACTCACACATTGAATATCGTAGAGATAGCTTAGATAATGCGTGATATTTGCAAGGTACGCATTTTTCAACAGTGGCTCCTGCGTTGATAAATTAGCTTGCATTTTGCCATAATATTATTTAATGTCCAGTCCGGTGCAGCATTCATTCCAGGCGAGCTGCCATGTAACCAACACCATGTCTCCAGTTGAAGGCACCTCGATTCCTAAAATGCAAGAAGCTGCAGGAACTGGAGCTCCTTCCGAGCCTCAAATAAATGGCAGTGGGAACAATGCAAATATTCGCAGATATTTAGTTTTGCTGCATGACTGTTTAGCAATCAAATTTGTACCAGAACGAGATTATTTTCAAACAACCAAGAATAACTTTCCCAATCGCTTGCCATTGTCATTAGAAGGCTGCAGTTATTGTCCTTGTTCACCATGTGACGTAGGTGGTGGTAAAAGTGATGAGGTTGGTGGTAGCTGCCATGCTACCACAGTAGCCACGAGTTTATCAAACAACCCCTGTGACGACGCTGCCTGTAATAAAGCCAATGCTAACAGTTGCAACAGTGCTAATGGTAATAGTTACAAGGGACGAAATCACGAGTGGAAGTCCAATAATCATTCTAATCGTCATCATCATCAGAGGCCTACAAGCAATGAGGAGGTAAATGATAGAGGCGACCACCAAGAGTGTCAATTTTATCGTCATCAAGCAAATCAAATGAGCTATCCTCACGATGGCTCAACTCAATCACACTCACATCAGCCATCATCTTCACTGAAAGCAAATAATGACAACAATGACAGAGAAATCAGCAGCCCCACTGGCGATCAAGTCAATCATCAACTTCATCCCTCGATTGTTAACTCCAATAAATCGGATCATCCTGAGAGTAGCAACAAAGGGGATTATGATTTGATTGCACATGGAAATCAGTCTTGTGGTTGCTCCAATAATAGCCGTAATGGTACACATTGGGAAAGTGGTCACTCTACTAAGCATCATCATCATAATAATGGTGCTCAGGCCCACTTGAAGAAGCAAATACAGCAACCCTGCCCAACCCAGCCTTATAATTATTCACCTCAAACACACAATGAGCACTTGAATCACCATCATCATCATCTAGGAAAAGGCACTTCTGCCCTCAAGGATGATGCTATTTATTCAGTGAACAATAATATTAGCAAGTCCTCTAAGCTTCGACATCTTTTTGAAGGTGGGGGTAGCAACGGCCCCAGTACATCTTTGCTTAACAAAGTGGACCATTCAATGCAAGCACTTTTCCTTTACAAGGTAATAATTTTGAAGAAAAAGAGATGATTGTGTTGCGAAAAATAAATATACCCATACCTACACTTTTCCATATTTGCAAGACAGAAGCAGTTGACCATTATTACTTACACACAGAAAAATCGATCTAATGATTGACGAGATATCATCTTTAACCTTAAACAAGATCTGATTTGATGTTATCATTTTTCAGGAATTTCGCGAGATCAATCTTAACTGCTTCTGGAATACAGCAGTACATGAAGCCTTTAAGAATTTGGAATATAAGGGATCAATTGTACCATCTACAATTTTAGTTGGATCAGCCATTCGGAAACATTTGACTGTTTTGAAGACAGCTTGGTCTAGGAAGATGATACAGCAATGTCCAGGATGGACAATTGAATTTCTAGGTAAGCTTTTATACATTGTGCTTGTCAATTTCGCATAGGTATTTTTTGCTAAGTATTAAGTATAATCTACTACTCTAGGTACTACTGGTCTAGGTATTCCGTGTAAGTACTGACTTCTTTTTCAAATGTTGAGAAAAAAATCAGCAAGTAAATTATATGTTTAGCATACTCGTAGGTTGACTAAAGAAAAAATTTTACTTTTCAAAAGAGATAAAAAATGGAAAGAGTGGGATAACTAGATCATTCAAGATAATGTGAAGATGCTGCAGATACACCAGTAAAAACTCTTGATTGTCCATCATAAAATGACAAATGATATGAATCACACACAAAGATGTAATGTATACTGTGCACTCCTTCACTTTATTTTATGATGATGAGATGATGATACTCCTCCTGCTGCTACATTAGAGCAGCAGCAACAGCAAACGTTGTTTCATGCCCCATCAACTCCATCATTTTTCCCAGTCTATAAAAATGTTTTTATGTTCGCTGTGACCACACTAGTGCAACATACGCACAACACGCTTCGAGAGACCTTCAACGAAAGTTCAAGTCAACAACAATATTATCATAAAACCACTCGAACAAACTCTTTAAGGATCATCAAAGCTTACTCTGCAGTAAGAAGATGATAATAATTGATAGATGCAGTGATCGTTTGTAGAAGGAGGAGTATACTTAAGTGCTTTTGTATTTTTTTATTCGTGAAAGAAAACAATGGATTCTTCTTATTATTTGTTTGCTTTTGCGCACAAAAACATTACGCTACGTCCATTATTGCTTGCCTTTTACTGCATTTCACGCCTTCTTCTGTTTTGACAACAGCGGTCGAGGATGATGACCAGACATTTTTTTTCTTATCTTAATCATCTCACCAAATGCCCCTATAAATTTTACCTGCACGATATGAATGCAATAAAAAGTATCATATTTCTCTTAATGAGCTTAATATTTTTTCTGAATCCATGATGTGCTCTTTTACAGTTCTTAGCTGTTTAAAAAAGGTTTTTGAAAAAAAAGAAAATCAGCTTATTGGTACACAGCATACATGTTATCACTACACACATACTATACGTGTGTACCTAGAAAATATATTATGCTTATCTATGTAATTGTACACAGTAGCTTGCTCATGGAATGTGGAAGCGAGATTTGAAGATTCTTATTTAAACTCCTCTACTTCCTATCGTCCATTTATTATCTTCCTGCTCCTATGAAATGAAAAAGATTGACTGAGCATTATTTTACTTGTGTATAACGACCGACATCATGAAACATAAAGATAAGCGATAGAAAATGCCTAGTTGAGAAATGCAGCCAAGTGTTTGTTCGGTATGTCTTGATGTTAAATGATGTTGTTGCGGTGTCCTGTAATATAGTTTCAGCTTCATGATTCCTAGATTAATATGATATAATGTTATATTATAGTAAAGCTATATAACACTATTGCAGTACACATTTGACTAGTGTACATGTTATGTTGTGGTATGATATGATGAGAAATGTGTGTAATGGTTAAATTTGTGTGTAAAATATATAAAAATGAACAAAAGGAAGAGCAAGGTCGTGACCCGTCCGTCGGATTATAGCAACTATCTACATTTCAATTTAAAGTAACCAATTCTCGCTTGGATACTTCTGGCTACTGATCAGTTGCCGCACTTTCAGTAGCAGATACAACCATTTCGAAATACTACTTGTGAGTAGAATATTATCCATTGTTCATCAAAAAGTATTGGTCAAATGGTCATTTTGCTAATAATGAAAACGAGGCGGCCACTTTATTGGTTTATGCATTTTCTATCTCTATGATATTTTGTAAATGAGCCTTTGAAGATGCTCACATCATCATTATTATTATCATCATTTCCTTTTCAATGGCAACTTTATGTATCATGAGCTAAATGTAAGTATATCTGAACATTTAAACTTTTAAATGTTTTCTGTTGATGCCGGATGAAATGGGAAAGCTGTGTGGTGGTAATGGTGGTGGTGGTGTGATGCTGATTATTACAGCTTGATAAAAAGAAACAGGGCTGCTGCTGTTACTACAACATTTTAAAGTAGTTAATATACCTAATCGGAAGTTGCAACATTTTAAATCATAATGACACTAGAAAAATCACTAGTCTCATAATCAAAATTTGAGCATAAACTGTAATAAATTTGACGTTTACCATATGATTTTAAAGAAATATTTTCCCATTTTTCTCTCCTTATCATCATGATTACATGATTGTAGATAGAAGTTGGTCTTTAATTTTATACCATAATATGCTATATCGACAAATTGACCGAATATACGAAGAAATTATTGGATATTTATTGGACTGGCAGAAGCGTGAATTCAAGTAGTTTCGCCTCTGCGTGAGTAAACAAGAAAATAATTTTGAAAGGGTCATCCCGTATCTCAGTCATAAGTAATAATATCATCATCAGCATCGTCGTCATCATCATCAAGAAAGAAGAGATGTTCAAAAAATTAGTGAACATAAATATTCAACAGGCAAACGCAGCAGTAATAATAATAACAAGCGAGAAATTCAAATTTTTACCCAAACTCGACTCTTCCGACATTACGCGATAACTTTGATTATCATGTCACTTCATCGTCGATACTGTGTACAAACGAAATAAAAGATTTCTCCTATTCGTTTTCGCAAAAGGCAAAAAAAAATTTCTTTTAGCTCAGCAAAGAAGCTTCAAAGTTGTTTGCTACTGAATTTAACGAAAACAACAGTTTTATTTGTGCAGTCAGTCAGACATTCTGCAAAGGCTGAGACGACAATTCGTAATCATATCTTTATACATCTCTCTCTCTCTCTTCAAAATCAACGTATCGTTTATTAATTTATACAGTGCACATCAAAAATATCTCTCGGAGCGTGTAAAAGATTTTGCGCTTGTACTTTATAACTTTTTGCTAATAGTATCTATCTCTGCTTGATGTAAAAATAATTTTAACACAGAAAACAGACTTTTAAAAAATGACACTAGATAAAATGCTGATTTTTACATACTATTTGGTGCATGCATGCAAAATTGCATATTATTGCATTGCGTGCAAAATAAGGCAGATAGTATTATATTGTGTGTCATACAATACACAACCTCCAACCAATAAAATAAATAAATAAATATGAGTATGGGTAAGTCATAAAAATGGATAATACTAATTACAATAATCTACTTGAACAAGTCGTTATTACATGTTAGCTGGTTAACATTTCGCAGAGAAAGAGTAATGATGATGAGTTAAAACTAAGGAAGAAGATGGGTTACATATTATACCACGTTTATGTACATACGTACATATAGATAGCTTTCTATATTTTATACCTACTTAATTTTTGGTTGAGATTGTGATTATTATATGATGATATGAAATCAACAAATAATGATACTTGAGGCACCTGCGGAAAGTAAACATGGTACTATATGATCATAGTAAATATAAGTACGTTCGTCTGTAAGTATTTGGGAAATACTCGTTAGAAACACGTTAGCTCTTAATGGGTAACGGCAATAAATGCAATAATATTCTTGTAAATGCGTTATGATTAATTGTGATGCAGCCCTAGATGGTAATTGGTATTTAGGAATGCAGTTTCATTCCCCCGAGGCGAGAGATGTTTGTTTTTATTGTTCACAGTTGTGTAGCGTGTTAGTAAAATGAAAAGTGAAGAGAAAAAAAAACTACCAGTAATAATTATTTAAAAAGATTCAAGAGGGAACATTAAAAAATGCTGCTGATTAATGGTTATAACGATATGTAATGCTTCCTCCTCTGCGTTTTACGGCATTTAAATTCGCATTTACCAACTGAGGAAACATCCTCTGCAAAATTCCTACAAGGGAAGGTCAAAAGGTGGACTGATGGCATATCTCACTCAACAATTGAATAAAACATGCCCACTTAGGTAAAACTGCATATATGAAGCAATAAGATTGGAAACTGAAAATTATATACGATACGGTTGTAGAACTATAATGATTGCAGCTATTACGACTTCTACTAATTACTGTTGAGAAACCGCGTAGAATTCTTGGATTTTTATTTCTTTAATCGACAGTTTGCAATCATTTTTCAACAGTATCAAATGCCTTTACCATCCCTCAAAATAAGAAACTCTTGGGGTGCTTGCAGCGATAGATTATACATATATATATCGCTTGTTGAAAACAGCAAAACGATGAAAATACATGTAAAGGAAATTGGATCGTTGTAAACAAGACAGGAATTTATAGCTTTTCACATGTCTTCATTTTTATATCGTTTGGATTATTTTGTTGGATTTTTACCTGATATGAATGCAAATGTTGTTATCGTATGGCCATCAGAGTATAATTAGTTGATGGTATTACTGGATAATGCAGACACTTAATGGCAATAAAAATTTGCAAATTTGGCACTGCTCAGAGAACTGCATGAAGGAAAGTGATGTGGTGGTGATGATGATGATGATGTGGGTGCAGTGCAACTTCTTTGAAGGATGTACCTTGCAATGTTGCATTAAATTGCCCCTTTTGTCTAAGTGATTAAGACAATAAAGACAAGTTATGAATGAAATATCATCCAATTAAATTCTACTGTAGTATTTGCATTTGGGAAGTTTTCTATAAACTCATTAGCATGCGTATGCCATGCTTGTATGAATTGTTGTACTACAACAATTGTTCATTTGTATAATTTTAACAAGGGTAGTTGAGTTAAGTGTCAAGTCCTAATAGCTTACCTAAAACGATCAAAATACAAAAAAAAATGATAAGAGTAAATACAAAATGTATCAAAATTTAATGTGAATGTCAATTTGTTTGATATATATGCACTATTTTTTATTGACAGTTAGGGAAAAGGAGAGAGAAAATTGTGATATCTCTTATCTTGAGATACATGATTTATTACCAATTGCACGTACTATCTCATCCATTCACGCTATAATAAAACATAAAATAAATTAATTTTATTGTTTGTAATTATACCAGACTATCAAAAACATATTTTTAAACATGTTTTCATTTGTGTGATATTCTCACAACACATGATGTTCAAAAGACTGACACTTTCAGGATCTTTCATTTTTGAAATCTTAAATTTGATCATAAGCAAATTACTACAATTATCATTGTCACTTTTACTTCAAACTTTTCCCGCTCTCGCTTTCCACCATACAATGAAATTAAACTACTACACTATATAAAAATGACATTTTCATTACATCTAGATCAACAGTGTCCTCTTTTGTTCAAGGGATTGTAAATGAGATGTTCAAAAAACGATGACCAAAATAATTTGGAGTCTTCTTTTTAATGACCACAAACATTATCTAGTCTCTCTGTGTCGGACTGTCTATAGTACAGACAAATAGAAACAAAAATTACTTTCAAGATCTGAATTTACGCACGTTGAACTTGCACCTCTTTTTTGATGCAGACCACGATCACCGACAGCTACTAGTTGCCGCCCACCTATAAATTAGATAATGGCAGGAAAGGATTATTTTTTTATAAAGAAATACAACATCACTGACCTGCTCTGAGTCTCGTCTTGTTGATCGTTATAAAATTTTCTCTAGGTACTTGAACTCATGTACATACACATGTACTTACCAGTTGTCTATGTACATATCTCACTCTAGTATAAAATTGACATGACGTAGACCTAAATTATTTATTTATTAAGGGGAACTAATTTAGGTACAAGCTGACAATTTTTCCTTTTGTAAAACTGATCCTCTGCTACAAACAAAGTCTGGCGTGTGTCATGTCATTTTTTATACAATAATACGCTTCAAAACAACACATTTACATTTTTTTATCATTGTTGCAATTACAATCTACCCTTTGAAGTAGCAAGGGATTTCTTTTTTTGAATGTAAACACACTCAATAGGAACACACATGCATAAGCAGAAAATACAAAAGGCATCACCATTTACATTAAAATATTATATGATAATCATCTAGATAACCATCATCTATGATTTGCAACTATCTTAAATTATTGTTATTTTTTCAACATGCAAATATATATTATGTTGCTATATTCGTGTATATGTATGCAATTGCGTAAAAGACAAAAAAAAATCTCATCAGAAAAGGAATAAGTCTCACAAGAAGCTGGCTACGCTGTTGTGTAGGTAGACTCAGGGAAGACGTTCGCAGAAAAGTGTCGGCAGCATAATATGCGTGAAAAAAGAAACAAAAACGTAATTTAAATTAGATATTTTCCGTTGTGTTGCAGACTCATTCATTGTCTTGCGAAAATTACCTACACTCAAACGAATGAATGAATAATGATACTCATCATGTGTGTTTTGTATATTGAGACCTATTATGAAAACAAGGGAAGAAAGATATACACAAGAAAAATATCATAGTCAACTGTCAGTTTCATTCAATGATAATTTCTTGTCATTTCAAACTGATATATCTGGTGAAAAAACTAATAGACTGGCAGCGTTTTTTTCCTGTAGACTTGTACTACCTATCTATATATTGCATGACCACCACATTGTGATGATGATGATGATGCACACACTATCATTCACAAAACTACTGTTTCTTTGTAACTGTTAATTTTAACCAGGGGATATGTAGTTAAGTCATATATGGGTACAATGAAATATCGTGCTTGTGGTGGTGTAGCTACCTACTTACCACATATTATGCATGCATCTACTTATCACTAATCTCACATATCATCAGACAAATGGTCATACAAGAGTAGATATCAATCTCATTTTTTTAGATGATGATGATGATGATGACCATTTCCCTTTTTCTGGCTATTTTGAAGAGAGAATAGTTTGATAAAATATTCGCAAACTGTAGTGTTTGTTTCAACGCCTGTGTCATATACCATTGTATAGTTTAGGGCAAGAAGGATTTCATGTTGTTTTTTTTCGTTTCTTGTTTGTAAATATGTGGGCTCGTGTGTCTTGTCTTGTCACAGCTACATATTTAATTGCGCTGCTGTCGTTTTATGAGGATGTTAACGTCCGACCATGTCACGTCATGATATCGTCTGTTCGCTACTACCTCTTCCCCAGCGCCTGTCAGATTACTGGGCATGGCCGTAAAACTAAAATCTTGCTACATAATGTTTGAAGTGCCCATTATATGTATTTTACTATTTGAAAATATGGAAATGTAAATACAAAAGACAAAAAAATCACAAGAGTAAGTACGTTGTATGTATTTGAGTGCAAAGAATTACATATATGTACGTTGTAAAAACCAATCTACCTACTTATCTATAGGTGTTTTCGTTTACTGTTGGACAAAAAAAAAACAAAATAAAACATATTTTATTGTTGGGCTAGATGGATAAGAGCATCATTATTATCGTAACTTTGAAAGGGATCATAAAAAACGACAATCGCATGCATTTACTAGTAACATTATATTTAGTTCTCTTTCCCTGCAGATATAATACTTTTAAATGATGCTGTAATATATGCCTAAATGTATATCATTAAAAAATTTGCGACTTCTGACGAAAGTTTGACACTTGACTTGTGAGGATTTACACGAAAAAGAAGGTAAAAATGTGCTTACGTTTAAACAAATAAAATGCGTCAAAATGTGTGTGTAGATGAGTAGGTAATTTGAACTATAAATATATGCGTCCATTCTCATTTTCTTGTGATGGTGCTGATGGCGATGGTGGCAGTAATAATAGTGGCGGTAATAAAAGTAAGGGAAAATGAATTTTTAAGTAGTTCTCATTCTGTAATAATAATAATGGTTGCCCCCAAAGAAAAGAAAGGGTGCGCCTACCACAACATGTCTTTCAGTGATGATTACCATGCCATGATGATGATGATGATGAGTGAGTGACGGTAATGAATACGCATATTACATATATCTGCACTTCAGTTAGTAGATTGTAAAAGCTTTTTGAAAAATCTCGGTGATAGGAAGAACAAAAAAAATGAACGGACGATGACGAAGATTACTGATTGTTATATTATTACGCTGTCTTCACTCTAGCAGGGAACCAGCTAGACAGCATTATCCACTGCAAACTCATCTGGTGAAATTACGAATCGTTTGCATTTGAAAAATTGGTTGAGACGATATCTAGACGAGGTTGAGTTGGCTAAAGTGCCTTTGATTACTGTGAATAACGTGTTGTCGAATAGCCTGACTTGGCGTGAAGTTTTTTCTTTTGAGTTATAATTTAAATGAAATTGAGACGTTATGATAAATTACATATGTATTTCAATTTCCGTCACATTTCACTGATCTCGATTAATACAGCTTGTTTACATTCCTTTTTCTACATGTTTGTATTACACAAGATTTAAAATTTAAACAAATACAGTTGGTTTTCTTCTACCTTATTTCACTGATCTCGATTAATACAGCTTGTTTACATTCCTTTTTCTACATGTTTGTATTACACAAGATTTAAAATTTAAACAAATACAGTTGGTTTTCTTTTACCTACTCACCAAAACCATTATTATTATTTTTTTCTTCTATTGAGTCAAGCGAGTTTAATAATATTATGGAATGTTTTGATTGGTTATAATAATCGTATGCAAAAATAATGCTAGCGATGACAGCAATGAAGTATTTATGATGTGATGAGCATGTTATCGATCGACATGTTGGGCAAAAAAAAAATTCCTTGAATGATAATGATGCATTTTCGTGCAATAGGGAAAGGTATATATAGGAGATCAACTGATCTGTCCTTTCTAATGTATCAGTTACAAATTTGATGACAAGTTATGGATTTAATCCTCTCTCTTTTTATTTTCAAAGGAATATTGAGTGGCAAATGATTAATGCTTCTTTTTTACTCGTGCGACAGCTTTCAACAAACGGTTTCGCACGATATGCATAACAAAACGTGCGTTGAGGGAATTTGTACATTTGAAAATAAATTTGTTCATTTATTCACCAGATCAAGTAAAAGTATCCATTACTAGCAGCCGCATGCAACAAACGAGTGTATCGTTTTCTTGTAAATAATAATAACAAGGTGTAGAATTTAAATGAAATGGTAACACGGGATCGATCGTAAGTGTTAAATATTAAGGTAGAATTTTTCACTCTCTGTACCCTATTACTGCAAATTTCAGGTAGGTAGTTTTTTTTAAAGTGAGCCATAATAATAATAGGCGTTATGGAGAAGACATTTACACCGATATTGGCTTGTAGTGTCATAATTATGTGGAAGTGACGGACAGCAGAAATGGGTGCTGACAGGTATAGGGTACGTCGAATAAACGAGTTCTCATTAAACTTGTAAGAATGTCCAATTTACAGCATGTCAGCTCATGTTACATATATAGCCGGCAATCAAAACTGTTGCGTGGTCTTAACCGACTTTAATAGTTGCGTAAGCTGCATGCACGACAGGATCATTTACTTTCAACTAAATTCAATTTTTAACAACTTTGGTAACAAATCAATCATGTTTCCCGACAAAAATATGCATGTACCGTGCACCACACGATTTACTTACACGTCACACGTGTTCGCATGTCTTGTAAAAAATAAAGTTATTTTTGCAAGAAAATATGAATGAAAGAAAGTAACTACTAATCGCAGCTTGCAACAGACGACGATAAACTCGTCAAATAAAATATAGTTGGACCGCTGTTGGTGATAAAGAAATGTGTGCATACATTCATTATCTTGGATTAGCAGCAATAACATGATTTGTCACATTGTCATTGTCACCAAGTTGTCAAATGTTTTATTACAAATGAGTATTGACAGAGGATTTTCACGCTGCGTGACACAAAGTTTTCTCTTCCAATAACAAACTATATACATACTAGCCTCCAAATGTCTACAAAAATCTTCACAAATTAGTTTTGATGCCTTTACATTCTTCCTCAGTGTATACATATAATTACATTGTTGATGCAAACAGAGAAATTGAAATAATTCTTGCGACACTGTCAAAGTTCATGATACCAACAATAAAACTTGTATTTTTTTCATCTAACAGGGAATTGCATTAAGCACTATAGCTCAAGTGCTAACTGTCAACGCAAATTATATTATAGTTTCTCAGTCACATGAAATTGCTACTAATACAAGCAGATAAACTGATTCGTCAGCAAAGGAAATGAAAAGTGAATATACTGAATACGCCATGCAAAATAGACTATTTATTTGATTTTTCGACGTTATCTAAAACAATTTACTTTTTTACAGGTGAAATCGAAGAGCTGATTGCCGACCCGATTGCCAAGAGTAATTTTGTGCCGTTGTCAGATTCTCTTTGTTGGACAGTTCACTCTCTCACCTCTGCAGGTAAGTCTGTTTGCTTCTAAACCGTTACTGTATGCAGAAAGTTTAGAAAACATGAAAAGGAAAGAAAAAAAAAACTAGACTAGACTTACATACATGAAGCGTAATATGTGTTGCACGATAG
>JAHZMZ010003539.1:0-16644 GCA_027743805.1 Lepidocyrtoides sp. E14 | reverse complement strand
GTTTTTTGACTTTAATTCTTTTAACAAAACTGGCAAAGAAAAATCATTTATAGAAGTATACGTTTAATATTATTTTTAACTGAAATTTTTAGGTGATAGTGATAGCCCTAGCGCAAATGTGTCTCCAATTGAATTACTACCTAATCCATTACAGTGTATATTAAGCTGGCACTTTGAAAATTCTTGCTTTGCCACTATATTCTTAACTCCCTCAAACTATCAAGAGTGCTAAAATGTGTGTCGGATGTGGATCCATTTTTTTGGGGAAAACTACGCATTTAGCCTAGTATTACTATTATATACTTAATTATTCTGCCTAGTTGTGTAAGAAACAAACAGACTTTGAGTTGAATGAATGGGTAACTGATAAAACAAAAGTTTTGTAAACGAAATATAAACAATAGCCGTGACCGTGAAAACATAAAAATAATGACAAAAAAAAGAATGAATAAAAATAAAAAGAATAATATAGACCGGATTTGTCTGTTATTATTATTATATTTTTGGCATCTTTTTGTAAAACATACAACATCCAAGGAAAACCGACAAAGTTTTTAATACTCGTATATTTTATCGTGTTTAGTGTCGCTCTCTATTTATAGTATTCCGGGCTTCCGAAAAAAATCATACAGACTAATTTGTTGACATTGACATTTTTATGAAAACGGTAGTATGTAAACGGAATGTTTTGTACATATCATCCTTAGTACAACATTTAACAGAATAGCAGCCGTCAAAATGTCAGTAAATAATATGAAAACCTAATCATCATCCTCAGCATTAATAATCTGCTGCTTTTGACATTTGGTAGGATACAAAATACAATATGAAACAGCAGCATTTAATGAAGCATTTCTCTTTCATGGGATTTTTGTTAGGACTGATTGATTGATAATGTTATAGTACTTCTTGTTTTCTGTTTGTTTGCAATAACAACATGCGTACCTACTTCAGTGACTGATGAGAGGGTTTTGAAGTACGTTAGTACGTTACTGTACTTTACTTGGATTGAGTAGACTAGCTGAATACTAGTACACAGGGGAAGATGAAATGAAACGTACATTTAAGTTTTGAACGAATATTTCAACAACTGCAGGGTTTTTGTCTAAATGAATTGAAAATATATGATGATGCACTGACGAGCTTGTAAATACCTTCCATTTTCTACCATGATTGTAGAAAAGCAGAAAATTTACGTTTGATAATTGTATTGATATTTACTGTGATACAGACATACATACAAGTTGTGAAAAATGTGAGTGAACTGCTGATCTTGGCAGTGAAATTTGCTTTTGTAAGGACACACACGAGCCAGTATACAAAACAGAATGCGAGCATGAGTTTGCATTTTGATAAGCAGGTAGCAGATCTCAGGTGTCCAAATTAAATTTCCTGATCGAGTTTAACATTAATTATGTATCTCTATCTCATGTCTGTATACCTATGTGTGAAAATTGACGAGGATTCAGCCAGGAGCTTTGCAAAAAAGCGAAAAATTTAACAAAATTCCACTGTAGAGTAGGCTTATGAGATAAGTTGTACATCTCTGTCTTTTGTGTTTCATAATACCCCAATGCTAATGACCGATTTAGAAATTAGTATTCCCCTCCGAAAATTTTGTTACAAACTCCACACAAAACATGCTATAGTAAATTTATCTATTTATGTACCTGAGTATCAACCTCACGGTTGCCGTTTGTTGGTTTGATTCAATAAGCAGTAATTGTTGTTTCCACATCTACATAAATATTTTGTTTCCTTTGTATAACTTCATGGAAACAGCCGAGCCGGTCATCCGTCTGTCTGTCACCAATATGAATTCAAACAATTTCGCAATTCAGGCATCATCGGTAAACGATCAACCATACCATCATCGTTGCTATAGGTCGCAGCGTATAGTTATCGCAGTTAGAGGTCACAAGACAGATCACAGTAACGATTTCCAAATTCCAATAGACACAACTATATCTGAAAGTTCTTTGACCATTGCAATAGTCAATTTTGTGCTTAAAAATATACATACATGTATATACAACGTAATTTGGCCGCAATTTTAATTTCAGCAATAATGTAATTGCAGAAAATGTAACGATTCAGCTGCTTCGTTACAGTTTAAATTAATTCGTTAAGTGTTTAATTACGGTAGCAGGTTTACTGGTTTTCTTTTATGCAAAAACGCGTATATCTATCTATCTGGTGTGGTATCCTGTATCCACCGTGAGCTATACTTTTCCCCACACTATGCTTCTTGTTTACTTTTCATCATTTTGTTATCATCATCGATCAAAACTGGTGTTTGATTTCCCGACAAGTAAAATCTACCTCAGGAGCACGAATATTTTTTTCAAAGAACGTACACAAAACAAACCACTACATAGTTAAATGAACCGTCGTTGATGATAATGAGCATCTTCACCTTCTCCATCTCCCTAGGCAAATATTTTGCCCAGTAAATTCTCGTTCATTGCGTATCAGTGACCTTGACTTTGACAGAGAACGGAAATTCAGGAGCGATGTTGATTTTACTGATTACAATGAATAGAATGATAATGGTCACAATAAATAACAATTAATTTATAGGATCTTGCCACCAGTTACGATACTTATGCCCGCTTTTCCCCAAGCCTAATGAATACAGTCAATCAGAAATAAATGTTTATTTTATTGTTTATTCGTCAAAATATGAAGTTGCAATTCTACGAAATTATATGGACATTGGACCACCTCGTCCCCTTACAATAAAGAGGAAGACATGCTTCCCAATTTAAAATTCCACATCACAACACTACAGCAGAATTATTCACTATACATCAATATTTAATACAGCGTGAGTACCAAAGTAATATCAAATGCATCATTAAGTTGAATTGAGTCACTAAAAATATGTGACAATTACTGACAAGCCATCAGACGTATTTTTCTGCTTTGATGAGATAATTTTGTAGTGTTGTATACTATTGAGAGGAACAATGAAATGCTGATACTATTCTATACAGTCAATCAGAAATAAATGTTTATTTTATTGTTTATTCGTCAAAATATGAAGTTGCAATTCTACGAAATTATATGGACATTGGACCACCTCGTCCCTTTACAATAAAGAGGAAGACATGCTTCCCAATTCAAAATTCCACATCACAACACTACAGCAGAATTATTCACTATACATCAATATTTAATATAGCGTGAGCATCATAAAGTAATATCAAATGCATCATTAAGTTGAATTGAGTCACTAAAGTATGTGACAATTACTGACAAGCCATCAGACGTATTTTTCTGCTTTGATGAGATAATTTTGTAGTGTTGTATACTATTGAGAGGAACAATGAAATGCTGATACTATTCATGAAACCGAAACCGAACTCAATTGACTCAGTTCCCAGCAACAAAGTGTGTTCATGAGAATTAAAAAATTAAGTTGACTATTGACGTAGACTTATTTTTGAAACAGACAATCGATGAATCAATAAATTAGCGATAAAAATTGTTGAGGAATTTAAGCAAAATTTGATGTGTTTACAAACTCAAATTTTATCTCCTATATCAATCAAATCCTAATCCCACTTTTAAATTCAGTAGTAATTTAGAGATTTGTAAATGGAAAATTGCATCAGTGGGATATTGATATTAGGTATCTTTTCAATCAATATAGGTATGTTTTCAGGGTCACTTGTAACTGTATTGTTCTAATTGGTTAATATCATAACTAGGAAGAAAATCTGATGTTTTATTTGACAATGATATATTAAATCTTATTTGAAAATGTATTGCAGTTGATGCGGTTAGTATAGTAATTAAATCCGAATGAAGCTTACAACTGGATATTCCAGTCTGGAATATTGATAAACATATTAACAGGACTATAAAACAAATGTAGGCTTGGTAATTAAATCCGAATGAAGCTTACAACTGGATATTCCAGTCTGGAATATTGATAAACATATTAACAGGACTATAAAACAAATGTAGGCATGTAATTTCATAAACCAACAATTCAATACGATCATCATGATTTGATTTACTGACATGCATATTTGATGCAGCACAGATTTATAGCAAACACTTTTAATATTCACGTAACGCATTATTGGTTCAAATAAACATTTTTTTACGCACGTGTGCTTGTCATTTCCATCCTCTCTCTCTCTAAAATAGTTACTATCACAATACGTATTCGCAATCATTCAACTTTTCGACAAATATCAATGCGTTTGGAATTTTTTTATTTGCAAGCAGCACTTTATATGTGAAAATTTTAAAAAAACTGCATTTAGTTAAATGAAAAGCAAAAAAAATATTTTGTGATTTTTTTAGTTTCAATTTATAATTTACCAAATCATGGATGAAAAGCCGACAGAAACTGTAATTAGTAGTAACAATATTGAAGACCCCAAAAAAGTACACTCTGAAAATTCAAGTGAGAAAGGAACTACTGAAATGGTTGGGGAGTGTATTGCAAGTACGCCAAATTCCACTGAATCTTTCATGTCAACCAAATCGAAAAATGTTGAAGCCAGAATGATGCTGAAAAATGTCATCGTTGCCAGCACCGGTTTTCTCCTACTTTTCACTGCGTTCAACAGCCTTACAAGTTTACAAAGTTCAATTCATGCGAAAGGGGGGCTGGGAACATTTGGCAATGCTGCAATTTATGCAGCTTTGGTCATTTCATCTCTATTAGTTCCCACATTTGCCATAAGAAAATTTAGTGCCAAGTGGACATTGGTGATATCAATGTGTGGCTATGTACCGTACATGGTAAGAAATAATTTAACTTATTAACCTTCAATTTTATTTGTATTCCATGCATTGATTTTATGATATTTTTGTAAATGCATGCAGGGGGCACAATTTTACCCAAATTATGCTACGATTTTGCCGACAGCCGCATTAGTAGGACTTTTTGGAGCACCACTCTGGTTGTCAAAACATAAAGATTTTCCAAACTAGGCAATTTTAAATTTACGCAAATTAATGGAAAAAGTTGAACCAATTTCTTTGCATCTTTCAGGGCTTCCAAATCTTTTTACCTGACTCACGTAGGTAAACATCTTTAACTCAACCTAGTTTACTAATTTAAATCTTCTATTTTAATTAAACGTTTTTTATTTATCCCTTCAAATACAGGTCGGTAACAAATATGCGGAACTGTTACAAGACAGCACGGAAGTGATTATTGTTCGCTTCTTTGGAATATTTTTCTTCCTTTTCCAAACTTCTCACATTTGGGGCAATCTGATCTCGTCTATAGTCTTCTCCTCTGGCGACTCCAATTGGATTCCTAATGCCACGCAGTTGGATAAGTGTGGAGCTGCATTTTGCCCAGGGGATCTATTCGAGGAGGAAGATGATGATGCGTCGGCGGATATCAAAAGAAAAATAAACATTTTTTCAGGAATTTGCGCCGGGATTGCTATTTTTGGAATTGGATTCACTGCAACTTTCCTTGATTCCCTTGGAAGGTTATTCTTTTACGAAATTATTCGTATTTAAGTGACTTTATTAATTTTTTAAAGACATGAAATAGGTACATGATTTTGATAGATACGGTGAAAAGGAAAGACTGGAGGAGGAAGCAATAAAAAACGGTAGTGGAAGCGGAAAGCGACTTATTGTAGCCACTTTCCGTCATATGAAGCTTCCCTACCAACTACTGCTCATTCCACTAACTGTATTTTCGGGATTGGAGCAAAGCTTTTTTGGTGCAGACTTTACACAAGTAACAACCGTTTGTCTTTTAACAATAAGTTAATCTTTATTTCGCATATATCAACTAAGCATACACTATGGCAAATTTATTTCGATTACAAACCATAGAAAATTCGTAATAGTCAATGTTTGTAAGCTACGAAATTAGGCTACAAAAAATGGTTAATCTTGTCTGATGACAATCGCAAGGCACGGTTATTTGCATCCGACCATTTTGCTTGTGCTGCTCTGTCAACACTGACAAAATAACCGGAAGTGGAGGTAGAAGATTGATCTGAAAGACAGGTCGTGGTGTCTTGTAGCATTGCTGGATCGCTGCCATCTTGTGGCTGACGACACGGGCCAATGTGCCACCCTTCCAGGCATCGTTTACAAAAAACATACTTTTAAAAAGGAGACAAATTATTAGAATTTGCCAAGTCAGTTAGCTAAAATCGTAGACTTGGAATTCAAGTCTTGAATGCAAAACAAGACTCACCCCACAGCCATGCAAACAAGCTATCTTGTTACAGTTAACATCTTCCGGAATGATTCCCATTCCGCAGTCTGGTTGGGGGCAGAAAATTCCTCCCATTTGAAGGAGACATTCTTCTGTGGCGAAACGTTGATAACGATCGTACTGTACTTTCCCCATGAGTTTAAAATGATGTGGGTCATTAATGAAGGAACTTTCACATAATGTAGGGCATCCCAGCGTGTAACCAATACTGGCATCCTGGATAAAGTCTCTCTGACCAATTTTGAAAAGCGCATATTGTTTAAAACAGTCTATGCAAGTGGCATGGTTGCTAGGACATGTGAATACAAGTGCAACTTCTTTTGAGTCCCCGCAAGCCAGGCAAGGAATTTCATCCACATTCCTTTTGACTTGCTGCAAAGGTGGAGAGGAATCATCTTCTCCAGTGGTTACATGACTAGAGCATTTAAAATAAAAGTCTGCAAAGTTGCCGTCACAGCAACGGTCAACCTCACCGCAAGTACCAGTAATCTATGCAAAAACCAATGAGCGGCAGAAATTGAGAGTTGGTCAAACCATCTTTTTTGGCAATAATTCGGTTATCACAGAAGTTCTATGAGTTTTAGAAATCTACACACATACCTGTTCGGGCACTAGCACATCGCTCCATCCTTGAGGATGTCGGGAAACAGTGAAGGCGCCTGAAAGGCACTTGGCACATCTCACGCGAAGCTTTCCTTCTTGTAGATTATCACATGTGGAGCAATAGACAAAAAAGTCCGATTTTGTGTTGGAAGATGAAAGTGTTTGCAAAGGTGATAATAATGGTGAAGATACAGCTTGATGACCCGTTAAAGTGTCACTGTTTTCAGTTTGATTTTCGCTTGTAGTAATTAAGTCTGTATCTACTGCTGGCAAAGGTGAAGCAAAGCTTCTAGTACTTGACTGAATCTCCAAATTCTCTACTTGCTCGTTTTGTAACTGAAGTTGTCGAGATTCTTCTATTTCCTCTTCACTCAAACTCTGACCATCTCCACCTCCACGCAGTGGGTTACTATCAACAGTCCCTGTTGAAGGTGTTAACTGGCTAACTGGAGTTTTTCCCTGCATTTCTTGTTGTATATGCAGCTTGACTCGGACAGCATGCAGATAACTTTGCTGTCCGACGTCGGAAGTCTAATCATTTAAAATGAAAAAAAAACTTGATTCATGTTTGATATCTCATCATGTGCATGCTTCACAAGCGTTTCTGCCTATTAAGTGAACTCCGTAAAATAATTCCATTATTACTTACCTCCAACACAAAAGAATCAGGCAGCTCATTTCCTGCAAATATTATCCGAATTTCTTGCGGTGACACTCCAAGCTTTGGCGCAATCACTTCCTTCACCTGCTTTATGGACCAGCTTGGATCCAAATCCGTGGAAATTGTTTTACCAGAATATTTGATAAATACACGCAACGAGTTTGCAGTTATCGAGTCGGTAGAAGTCATTCCTAGAAGTCTCAGTAGTGTTTCAAAAAGTGCCGAGATAGCCCTGAGAATTTCTCCAAGTACCATTACTATCACAAATAATCACAAGTTACCTTAAAACACTGATAAGGCGTGATTACGAAGCTTAACACAAAGATTGACCAAAATTCCTCACTTCACCCTTTTTTCAGCACTTTCAACTTGACGCTTAGTGTGTTATCGTCAACACATAATTAGACTTAACATCAAATGTAAGACTAACTGATGTAAGAGCAGCCGACCTTATTCTCTGGCAGTTAGTTTAATCGATAAATTAAACTTCTCCGTTTAATAGTTTCTTGATGAAACCTTCCCGTCGCATACTCGCATTACTTGTTCTTACCTTTTATCCGAATGTTACAAATCCGGGCACAGCTGACTGAGAATATGACAGCCAGATAAAACAGCTGTGCATTCAATGGTATACAGATACAGGGAAAAAAACTAATGAATTAACGATTGAATTGATAAGGTGCAACATTGCTACAATTACCAGTGATTTTCTTACACTTACTTACAACTTAACTAAATGCCAGTTTGGAATAATGATGATGAATGGTGGCATAAAATATGGGGTGTAGGGAATAGGGATGGGCTGGTTCTGAACACATTCAAGTCACAAGTCATTAATCTATCACCATTTTAATCAAATCAACAATAGTTATACATACGTTATACTATATAGCTCATTCATATTCATCCATTCCATATGAATGCACGGAATCATATCATGGAAAAAAATAATCAAATAAATTAAAATATTTATTTGCGCTCTTTTCAGGCCTACATAACCTGCTCGTGGGTAATAAAAGAACAATTAATGTTTTTCACTTTAAATCATAATATTATGAACTTTCAAGCTTATTTAAGGATTATGCTTCAAATATTTGATGTCATAATGTCATGTATTTGCAGGGAGTTCAACATGTTGGGTACGTTCTAATATGCTACGGGGTTGTAGACGCTACATTGTCCATTGCTTTTGGTCCAATTCTGAGAAAAATAGGGAGAGCACCGATATTTTTATTAGGAGCGCTAGTGAACGCAGCCATTATTGCTGTGTATTTTCTTTGGAAGCCGAGTCCAGAATCCCCCGTGGTTTACTTTGTGATCGCTGGATTCTGGGGAGCTGCTGATGCCGTTTGGCAAACACAAATTAACGGTACAGCTTTATACAGTTAACTCTTTACTTTTTAAACAAGACCCAAAGCTCTCTGGACCGAAAATTAACCTATATGCATAATTTCTAATAATTATCCATCTCTAGCATTTTACGGCTACATATTTCCGGGTGAAGAAGAAGCAGCATTTAGTAACTACAGGTTTTGGGAATCCGTCGGTTTTATAATTGGCTATGCCAATGCAGGTATATCGTGTATACGACCGAAACTCTACATTTTAACGGCATTCTTGTTGGTCGGAATGGCATGCTTTCTACTCATAGAGATTAAAGAACGAAAGCGAAGCAAAAAACAACAAAAAGTTGCCCTACAATAGTGAAATAATGAAATATTATCCTATAATAAATAAAATTATTTAAAACGTTTTTTTTTTGAATTACTGACAATGATGTTTGCACATTTTGACTTTATTTACCTTTTTATAGTTTCAAACTAAAACTATAAGTACAGGAACATACTGACTGATGATCTTCACATTACTACCACAAACGATATTTATGGCAGTTTTTAATAGAGCCAATCCTTTCGGGATAGGATGTCTGAATGAATGAGCGGACATCTGTCATTAAATTATTCGTTCTAAATTATAACAAGAATAGTTAAGTAATCTACTGAACAGCCTATCATTTGTAAATTTTCTAGAGTTTGCTCCACCCCATTGCTCATTTAAAATGACTTGATAAATGGTGTTTTGTTCTCCGGCATCCATTTTACATCCCTTTAGTCAATTTAACTGAAAGAAATGGATAAAAAATTCAAACAATTAAATCATAGACAAAGAGACGAGGTTTAGGTGACTTTTCATGCATCTATTTTGCAGGTTATAAATTATTTAACCTACCTTGATGAAGTCTGAGGTTTTCCATCCTTCCATGGAGTAAATTTAATCCCACTATCCGACCTTTTAGCAGCTTCCAGCTTGGCTTCTCCCTTTAGCGCCCTGCGAACCACTCGGGCGGCGATAGAGGAGTATTGAATGTAGCTAAAACATGTAAAAGTTTATTTTGATAAGCAAACTGGTTACTATTTGGCTTTATAGCTTGAACTACATACTAACTGCTGTCGTTAACACTTCAAAAACATCACATAACTTGAAATTTCAAAATGGAACTTACTTAAGACCAGCAACCCTCCAGAAAGTCATTGTGAATTTCTTTTTTTTTAGCTGACCACCGACCGGTGTCCAACAATTATAACACAATCAGAGAGCTTGAAAAAGCTAGATAATCAAAAATTAATCGAAGGATGTTTAAAAACTTTGGCAAACAGTAAAGTGATATTTTGATGATCGCTGTGTATTTGCACTTGCAGTACACTGGAGTCACCGGATCAGGTGTTACTTCAACGTGTATTTTAACTTTTTACTGGTTTGGCACAGGCAGATAGCAGAGCAAAAATGGGATGAATTCAACTAGGCAAGAGAGATGGCGGAGGTGCACCAAAATGACTCATGCATGGTAGTTCCCAAACAGTAGCCGTGAGAAATGCGAAGTCTTACTGTACCCCACTATAACCCTACACAATTGGACGACAGTGGCTTTGCTTTTGTTTGCAGTTTGCACTATGTTTGCTTTACTTCATCTTATCTTCTAAAAGGGCAGATGAATGGTGTATATAAGCTTATGGGAGACTATGGAAATCACAGCAGAAAAGAAACCATACAACATCGAAGATTTTGAATATTATTCATCATTCATGCTCACTATCACCAGAGATTATTCCTCATCCTCATCCTATAGGGGTCTTAGAAGTTCTTCTAAGATAGCGGTAATGTTTTATGATTTTAACGCTGGTTCATAGCATGTTCTTATTTCATGAACATAGCAGTACTTCCTTCGACAGAGTAATTAGCTTTGATGAAAAGCTCTGATTTACATGACTTGTCGTCTTAAATTTTTGTATTAATCCATCTCAACGAATTTGAAATGATGAATTCTTCTTCCTTCTTGGAATGCCCCATTTGTCAACAAAGCTTACTTTTAACTCATTTACAAGAGCAAACGGCTGCAGCATCGTCTTCACATGAATCGGCAGATAACCAATCATCTTCAACGACGAGTGAACCTCATTATAATCAATCAGATAGCAGTAATAACAGCATTTACAATGTATACCGTTGGGCGCCTGTTTGTACCCCATGTGGCCACATGTTCCACAAGGTCTGCATCACAGAGTGGTTCCGAATACGGCGACATTATGATGGGGGAAATAGTTCAAGGTGTTCTTGCCCAAGCTGTAGAAAATCAATTCCCTATCATAAACTTATTCGTGTCTTTTTACCAATAACACCTGCGGATGATGAAGCTACGGACACTATTAGGGTGTCACTTCGATCCACAACCCCTCCATCAGGAAATACTTCTGTATCCGAAGCTGTTCGGAGATACAATGAAGAACAAAGTAGGCTGATAAGCCGTCGTGATAGACAAACTGATAATCACCGCACAATTTACAACGACTTCTTTACAATTTGCGGTGGACGATACCAACAAATCTTGCAGAACCTGGGACAAAGTCGAAATCAAAGAGCAGCAACAGGAAGTGGGGATACTACACATGCCACCTCATCGCCTACTCGTCAATCTTATAATCAGGATAATCGTGGCCGTTTGCGGAATAGGTACGGAGGCAATCAAGGTCACCAACAACAAGAGAACAGTAATGTACCGCCAAGCAGTTCTCCTGAAAGTACCACTACCACTGCTTCTGGCCTTGCCACATGCGAAAATTCTGACTGTATAGCTCTCAAAAATGTTTATGAAGTTTTGAGGTAACTATCTCATTTTATAATTATAAAGTGCTGATTTACAAAAATTAATATCTTGTTAACTTATATAAATATTTCTTCAATTTTAGCAGGGAACTGACTTTGACACAGAGAAAGCTGGAAATGGAAATCGACATAAGTAGAATGAAGTCAATAATAGTGTCAGGGATGCAACGGGATTTTGAGCAGCTAAGGAAAATGTAATCCGGTCAAACAGTTAATACAATTATGCATAATCATTGGCTACATAAAAAATAATTGCCTTACACTTGTGATAACTTTTTAATGTAGGAAATCCCAAACAACTTCAGTAGTCCCCAAAGTATTTTGGATTCTTCTTATTTTCCTTCTCTCTCTTTTGGATCTCTGCTTGTGTCTTTCTTATCTGTTTCCAGGTTTGAGATTTTTTCATGAAGATCAATCGATGCACAATATAAGAAAATCATGCTGTACTGAAAAGTACTTCAATTACACAAAACATACTTACCATCCAAAATTTTTGCTACTCCAGCTTGACTGAATACACAATACATACATACACACATTTCAAACACCTGCATGTAAAATACAAGAAAAATAAATAATTAGTAAAATATATATGAACATTCTTGCCATTTTTGTGAAGCATGTTTGTCGTCTCTTTGGGCTACTTCAACAACATGGCATTCCTCATTCTTCCTAAAAGTTAGTCTAGTGCATTTTTTCTTCCATTTCTAATGTACGTATGCACTCATGACTATGACTGCTCCAAATGCTCAGTCGGCTGCCAGTTCGGTTAAAAACTGTATGTATATTTTTATTATTTTGATGCTTCCTTTCACAAAACATGCAATACCATACCATACAGGTACGTATCAGTGCTCATAAAATAAGTCAGAAATACTAAAATATTCAAAAATCACAAATCAAGTACACACAATATGCACAGTACTATACACGACATCTTATACTTACCTACACAACGTATTACATAGGTAGGTTCATAATCTGTAGATTGTAGTGTTTAAATAAAAACTGATAATTGAATAGATCCCTTCTCGCACTCACTGCCTGTCTCCTATTTTGACAATGAACAGGGTACTACGATAAAGTTTGCGTTTTTATATTTTTAGGACATGCCATGCAACTTGTTAAATTGCTATCCGTAGGCCATATATTTATAAAAGTTCACCCATACACAGTTCAATCAGAATCAGACAGTTATGCATACGAGAATCCAAAAATGTAACCTGTTCCAGATAATATAAAATTGAAAAATATTATACGGAAAGAAAGAAGGGCGCAGTTGTAAATCGCAGTACGGTAGTACCGTATTCTATTAAAGAATTGTCGTAAAGTCAAATGAATGCTGCTGGTGGCATGAATGAATAAACCAAGTACTTATTTATGCAACCAAAATTATACATGTGTCCGGACGGCCTGCATTACATCTTTAGTAGTAGTTTTGTTAGATGAGACGGAGTTTATAAATTTCTGGGCTTTATCCGCTCTCCGTTTTGTTCAAAGGTGACAGGAGCAAAATGATTTTTTTTTCTGGTGGAAGATGGGGAAGGGCTAGGATCCCTTGAAAATCAGAACGAACTCGCTCATCTGTCGTTTGGTCTCTGGATTTCTGCTATTCATTCTTTTTATATTCATCTAAAATATGAGCAGAGCATTGACACTTTTTTTTGGCTCGTGCTAGGGTAGTTGGTTGTGTGAGGGTGAATTTTATATGATGGGGTGTAGGAACTTTTTTTTGGGGGATACTTGCAAATCCGGATGATTATTGTTATTGTTCCATAGTTTATGTGCATGTCTGTATGAATATGAAAGTAGGCAGGCACTTAAGCGGAAGAAAGCATTTACGCTAGTTTTTTTTTCTCTCTTTATATTTATTTCATTGTTAAGCTAAGCAAGCATTCACGAATTTCATGATAATAATGTAATAATATTGCATTGATAATCACTTGCTGTTTTATAGTTTAGTAACAGATAGAGAGGACAGCATGTAGCTAAAATCCCAATATATTTCACCAAATTTAAGCCGTGTGTGCATTCAAAGTAGAAATTCATTTGGAATAAAATGGCTGGGTGTTTAACCGTGTTTTCTGTTAGCTTAAACACATAATCATCATGCATGATAAGTAAAAGTGTAAATGCAGCTGCGTATTATGTAGTTGTGAAAATGATGGATTGGGTATTCGGTAAAAAGAGTATTTTAGGTTTTCCCAAAAAAGTTTTTCGGATTTTGGGAAAAAATCATTAATATATTCATGCATGTTTGCACGGTACAAGCGATTGGATATGCAGAGGAGTAGGAAAAATGGACATATTATTTCGATTTAAAACCGAAAAGTCATTGACAAATGAATGGTGAAAAGGTAACGCGTGTAATAAGTGAAGACTTTGCTGCGCATTTTTATCTAATAATAAAAGCCATTGTTAAAAATGCAGAGATTCGTTCCTTGTAGTACCAAGAGCTATTTATCTATCTACCTGCACGATGAAAGTCGCAATAATGTGCATTAGTTTAATAATGAACGATTCATTGTTCCGTTTATGACCTCTTACGCCTACAGCTTCCGTACTGTCATAATAATTTAGAATTGGAATTAAAGTGCCTCTTGATTGGCCAAGACGAATCGACAATACAAACATCACAATGAAAACATACGAGCATACTTTAATTGATTACATACTTACACCTAATTACAAATATTCAACGAAGAGTTTATCTAGTCTATTCATCGTAAATCTTTTCATATCCAATCAGTTTCTCGATTCCTCTGTTTTGGTGTTTTTTCAGTTACACTACGATACAGTTAAAATATGCGCACCCTATCATTTTATAGTCACTTAAAATACATGAAGAGTATATTTAATCACTTTGTGTTTCTACCTTTTGTCTAGGATAGCTCACCAGCACGACTTTTAAAATTACGTCAACTGCCATGATAATTTTTGAAAAAGAGGTTAAAGAAGTAGCCAATGCAGCAATGGGTTCCGCTTAACGATTTTTTAATCCAAGTTGTAGTTTCCATACAATATTCACTCCGGAAGTACAAAAGCCAAAGGTCATCTTTTCTTCCGTGACTGACTGGGAAATCGTCTGCTTGTTAAATAGAACAACGGACACATACATACTATGTACATTGGAAAAGATAAGCCTTTCGTAGATTGCATTAGTTTTACTACTGCAATACTCCAATTTATTTCGATGCTTTTCATGCCACTTGAGTACGTACGCACTTGCTGCCTCGCTCGTCCAGGTGTACTTGTTTGAACGACAATTGAGCAACAACTCATTTGACAATATAGCATTACCTTATTTCATTAAGGTAAAAAGAGAATCATCATGTATGCAAATTGTAAATTTTTCCGGTACTTCTTTTTATTACAGTGGTACTATATGAAACGTCTGATCGAGTAAACGAATTCAGATTTATAAATACTTGCCTCTGAAAAAATATACTAAAATACAAACTAATACTTTGTCTCTTAAATTTTATTGCTTGTTCAAAATAAGTCCCATATGGTCACTTGCTATTTTTAGGCCGTATATTACTGTAATTGGAACGGGCTCTAACTAACTGCCAGTGTAGCAAAGAGAGCATGTTAATAATCGTAAATTTTAACGAGAAAAAAGTGTGATGTTCTCTGCTCTCATCCTTTCCTTTCGTTCTTTTTTTTCTCTCTCCGCTCTCTCTACCAACATACAGTCATTCACTTTTTATGGACATGACATGACTTTTAAAATGACTTTTTGAATGAGTCAGTCAGTGATTCAGATTCCCTAGAATTGTTATTATGAGTGGTGTTGTTGAATATTTACGGTACTCCCATTGTTATCGACGTAGGTTTTTCAGAAGTATAATTACCATTACGAATTACATGAGTAACGTACACAGCTATAATTTCGGGGCAATGAGAAACAAAATCTAACTAAAGTTTCGAAAACAATAGAATGATTGAAACTCTCTCATCTCCGCGAAGAAACCTTTTAAAATTGGACAACTGTTTGATTCTTTTCAAACATTTTTCTGATAGTTAAATGTATTTCAGATAAACTTATTGCTGACTGTTTTGGCTTTGTTGGACATTGCATTGTTTGTCTACTTTCTATGAATGTCTTAAACTACTACTGTGCCTGCTGAGCTGAGTACCATTGCTTGTAGTCGTATCACAATATGTACAGCAAAAGCATTTTGTAAAATCAAATAGCTACCGTTAATACGTACACTAGATTCAATTTGGCTTTGGACATTGGATACCCTTGAAAAGATATTCTACCTAAAAGCACTACTTGTCTTTGGTCCACCGGTCTTTTGGTCGGATGTTTTTTTGGCCAAGTGTTCAGTCAAAACATCTCCCTTTTTTCTCTCTCTCCACTCTCCTCCTTTGCTATATATTCCACTGTGCAAATAGCAGTGAAGCCCATTAACATCTCATCTTCTCCTCCACCTTCTCCCTTCATCATCATCATAAAAATATTTCGTACCCTTTATCAAAGCCAACATTCATTTCATTCTATGCACGTCCTCACAGCAGGAGCAGAAGATCATATTTTTCTATTCATTCAATGAGCATAAATTTTAGAGGAAAAAAGAAATGCCATGCATTCCCTACTCTAAATTTTTATTCCCCTTTTTTCTGCAGTCTGCTTTTCCAATCCCGATAAAAACTGGTGGTGGTAGCGGTGGTAGTTACTACTGCTGGGTGATGGAACAAGCTATTATAGTTTTTATTGCATGCATGCTGATCATCCTGGTTTTCTCGTCCCCTTTTCCCATTTTCCCTGCAGCAACATTGTAGATTGTTTGCCGTTTTTATGTAAGTATGCATTTACGTTCAGACACAAGTTTTGTAGAGAAGGAATATAATCAGACGCATGTCATCCGAATTAGATCAGATTCAGCAAGACTCCCGTTTCATCCGCACGCGCTGTTCCACCACTACTGTATGTTTCAAAATAATTTGACTTCACGTAAAAACCACGTAAACGAGTAGATAATCTGTTTTTACATGCGTGACG